>PQWD01003157.1:128143-206097 GCA_019425675.1 Leucinodes orbonalis
ACCAACATAGACTAACAGAAAATAACAAAAAATAAAATGGTCACCAAAATGGTCTCCGCTCAGCAAACAAACGTAACAGTAGGGTATGTGGTACGGTCACTAGTATTCTCCGGATACCAGAAGATGAAGCAAAAACGCAAAATAGCATTAAGCATTGATCAAGATTGAACATTTAAACAATAATACTTTCCATGTAGCAAAAAAGATGCATTGATAAAATTAGATGTGTTTTGTAAATGGGTATAACGTGCCTAAATGCGATGAGCAAAGGCAGGCAGTGGAAATGTAGATAACAATTTGTTTTTTGTCCCACTGTACGAGTACATACAGCGTGTTTGGCGCATGGATCGACAGGATTTTATGGGGGTTAGGAGGGTCTTACGCTACTTTTTCCCGGTAGAAGCAATGTCTTAAGTTTCACGGTAATTGGGAACTTTTTACAAAAAAGGTGAATTCAAAATGGCTTTAATTTTTTTTTGCAATGAATTTAGAAGATGCAGGTTTCAGATTTTTAAAGTTCTTATATATAGGTATGGAATTAGGATTTCTCAGGAAAATTTGTATGTCCTCCTTGGCAAAGAAGACGTGCAAATATTTCGCAGAATCGAAGGAGTTCTAGGTTACGCCTTTCGGAATTCCACACAGTCTCACCGCACTCGTGAATTATTTTATGATATGACTCAATTACAATAAGAGCCTCGTAAATCTTCCATAATAATGATGAACGTGAACCTATTGAACGCCGGGAATCCAGACACAATAAAAGATCAATTGTGTCTGACACTTAAGGCGTCATTGGCGGTCAAAGCAAATAATATGAAATGAAAGGTTTTAGTGGTAGAAATTGATAAAATATAGTTTAAATTTATTATTTATTCATACAAGATACAAATACAGTTACAATAAACAAACAGTTAGGTGTAAACATAAACTCATTCGAATTTTTGACGTACACCAGAATCGTCATACTTGTTTACGTCATAAATTATAAAAAAGACACTTAACATAAACATACATTTTCATTGACAAATAGGAAACACTTCAATTATATGTAAAACATAGTGCAGGTAATCTAAACAAAAATTACAATCTTACTGTGCGAAATATAGGTATAATTATGGATAGAATCCTGGGAAAAAGGGGACGTATTTCATTCCTTTTCGATACGAGGAAGGTATATAACATGCATGAGATAATTAATCAGCCAATAACTTTGGAAGATGAATGCAGATTAAAGCAATACGATTTAACATGCAGATGTTATCGGTAATTTACTCGTAAAGTGTATTTTTATGACAAATCTTTTTTTTCTAGTAAAGCATTTTCCGTTTTAAATTATCGCACTGGTTCTAGTGTGACCAATGAATTAATCTTAACAATATTAGTACTTTTCGACGATTGAACGTATAAAAGAAACTATTATTTCAAGCACACGGGATTAAGTCCTGTTTCACACCGAAGTTTCCTTTTGAAATATATCGTTCCACATAAGGATCACAACTGAACTTAATGCCCCACAATGCTTCTCATCATCGGAGCGTAACAAACACAATTTGTATACAAATAAGCGTAAAGTACATAAACAAGTGCTTGCTTTATTTGTAATTCCGCGTAATCGCAATGGGGGCTGAAAACGGGGCTAAAATGACAAAAGGGCCTTTGTCTCGCCGTGAACGATAAGAGCGTCAGTTCGAGCCGAGTGCTCGGGAATCGAATCGTCTCCATAGAGATAACATCAAAACGTTCTCACCTAGAGCGCTCTGAACAAAAAGTTCCCGCTAGCGGGGCAGGCGAGCTCTCGCGTTGCGTGGCAACGGCGATCAATACAGCCTCCGCCGGGCCGCCTAATTACGCCCCCGCCCGCCGCCCGCTCCCCCCGCACCTTTAAATATCGAATGATAGAATTCGCATTCAAATATATATATTTTTTATATTTCCCCTTTGTTCTGGTGTTTGGTGTGACGACCGCATTTGTTTTTCGAGTATGATTACTTTTGTTTGAAAGGCTTATTGTGGGCGCTCCGTCGGCGAAACACTTGTGCTGTTTCACATTGTTCTTTGGAGTTTTAATAAATTAAGCATTTTCGGGCCGAGGACTTTAGGGATTGTGAGTGGATAAATGTTGGTTTTGGATCCCTAGAGGGGTTTATAATGAAATATATTTTTAGATATTTTCAGCAGGCAAACTCGTAGTTCTTTGTTCGCTTAATGGATAATGTGATCATATTAAGTAATTACTGAGTGCCATATTGGCCTATAAGAACACACCATATTTCTGGATGTCTATAGTATGCACATTTTTTTATAGGTGCCTAAATAACAAAACACTGCTGAAGTGGTCTGTAGTTTGGCCTGTTGAGAAATACGTGCCCTAGAAAATTTTAAAATAATAAAGTATAAAATACCTACTAGATAAAATAGGCACACGCTACAATTTTTTTATTTTTTTATTAATATAATAATAATAAGGTTAATAATAAGTTTATTTCTCACCATAAATCACAAGCTTACAAACATAAATTACAACACAGTAAATAAAATACTTATGGTGGGTTGACACCCGGACTAGGATGACTCCTGTATTTCAGGTTATCAACCCTCCACCAATTACAGTGATCCTTTTTAAGAATAATATCGTAATATACAGATATATATTAAATATGAGTTACGGTGTTGGCTTGGCAGAGTTAGTAGTAAAATAGCTAATCATGTCCTGTGTACCATTTCCGATCGGGTCGGTATGGACTGTGGCGTCTATAAAAAGGTATAACGAAAATAGTTCTTATTTCAACTATCAAAATTGATTATTCATTGTCATCATCATCTAGCCTGTCCAATGCTGAACGAAAGCCTTCCTTAAAGGATTCCACACGAACCGATCCGTAGCAGTCAAAATCCATAGTCACCTCACATGTAACAAAGACACTAATGCTCTTAGTATAACTGAATTCTAAGGGTAGGAGGTGGAACAAACAATAAAATTACTGTGTACCGTGACTTTACATCTATACGTCACAAGCAATCCACTGTACAATCCCTTTGGCACTGATAGGTGACAGTAGCATGTTACTAAAAGCTAGCTTGTTGGCTTTTCTAAATTATAAGTTAGAAAAGCCTCTTGAAGTCCAAATCAAAGATGCCAATTCAAACTAAATCCTTAAATTAATATCGTATTTTCATTTTTTTATGGGTTTCTGACGTCCTACAATGGAATAAAGTTCAAAGTAAGTGGACTTATTTGACCAAGGATATTATAAAATTAAAAAGTCTACCACTTGACACGTTATTCAAACTTTTGACGAGGTTTCTATACTTATATAAAACAAAGGGCCGATCGTCTCTTTTATAGAGTTTGAGCTTAAAATACATTCTGGTAACTGCATCATTTAATTCTCATGAGAGGGCATATCACCGTAAAAGGTTCTTATAAAGAGGTTTTCCCTGACGGTTAAAACAAGTCGCCGGGATAATACGGTTGGGTAAGGTTTGGGGATCTTCATTTAGTTTATAAGGATGATATTTTTTATTTCATATATAACAAGCTGTGACAAGCTGATTGTATAAAGTAGTTTGACTCAGATGATGATGATGATTATTATTGCAACTGTACTTGGGGGGTCGAGAGGAAACCAAAACTAAGTTTCAAAATCTTAGATCAACAATAAACTAACTGGATGCACAATTACGAAGAAACCTCAACCAAAATATATCCGAGCCCCATGTACACGCATAGTTACACACACCCATAAAGACACACAAGTTTTACACATACTTACACACATTCACTTTTTACACATACTTACACACATTCACTTTTTTACATACGTGTACACGCGCCTTACGCTAATGCACACCAAACACAGAATAGACACACACACACACATTTTACACATACGTTACTTATGCAACTCGTTGCGCACCTTTATAAAAAAAAATACCTTAAGTGATTTCTATGTTTTATATTATGTTTGTAATGAATACTTATTAAGTATTCTGATACTAAAGTACTCATTTTTGTTTAATATTGTATAACTGTAGTTAAAAAGAGCGGAGTCATCTGGCACAGGCATATACTTGCTTAAAAGGTGACTTCGACCTTAATTAATTAAAATGTAAACTTTCTTTGAATGAAAATAAATATTTTTGATTTTGATTTTTTTGATGTCTTAAAAATAATAATAACAAAAAAGTTAGTATTATATTTATAAAGTAAAATTATTCATTTAAATTTTGACCTTAACGCGTCATAGAAAGAGTTTTTTTAATATTTATGATGGGCTTGCTCATGAGCACAGACTATCCTAGTGGAAGACATGTTCTCTAAGATGGAGCGAGTTTGCCCAGAAAAAGCCTATTCACTGGTTTGTTTTTATCATCAGGGTTGTATGTGGCTGAGAATACAGACGCAGGCAGAACAAAGCAGAAACAAGGCAGTAGAAAATCAAAAGAACGAGCACATGTAATAGTGTTCTTACATTTGTGAGCACACTACTACGTCATTACTACATGTAACGAGCGCCGTGATTTTGAATGAAAATTCTGCCCAACTGACGTGATGGGCAGAATTTTGCCGCGGTCACTTTTTGAGTAAGATTGTGCATCTTGTAAGTGTATCTAAGTTCAAAATAAAATCCATTCTGGTCCCCCAAGGGTCGAGATCGGACTATGTTTGGGGGTCCATTGAACACTTATTTTTTGGGCGACGAGGGTCCGAGAGGGGATATGTTAAGCGGATATGTATAAATTAGATAACTGGGTTTCACATACAAGCATTCTTAAGTTTTGACCAAATTACTTACACTTAATCGTTTGCAATAATACATTAAAGATATTAAAATGTTCTCATAATAATACGCAAACGCGGTGTAATAACGCAAACAAAGTCCAACGAAGCAGGTGCTAAGCCCGCTCCAATAATGTATGCGGCTATAATGCCACAACACGCTGAGATATGGGAAAATGATACCCGCCCGCATCTGTTCCTGTTCGCAATAAACTTTTCCTGCTTCTCATATTGAATTTTCCCGAGCTCCGTTACGTACTTATAATGTAGATACTCTTATGGCTGCATGATTAGGGCTTCTTTTAAACAGTTTAAAATCAGAAAACTGAAAATGTACTCATATCGCAAAGTATATACCTAGTCGACTTTTGATGGCTTTTTGATCATTGCCATAGTCCATAAGTACGTACTGGCATTTAACATATGTAGATTTGTTTTTGATTGATTATTTAAGCCATATATTATTGCCAGTACTAATAATAATAAATATCCACTGACATTTAATCAGCGACAGCTAGCCCCAAGTTGAGCGTGAAGCCTGTAGCTTTTTTTTGTAAATACATACATTCTATGTATAATACATAGAAAACACCCAGACCATTACAAACAGACATGTCATGCACACAAATGTTTGTACTGCCCGGGGATCAAACCCGGAACCCTCGGTCTAGTAACCGACATCTCAACCATTACAAATGTGTCGTCAAATATATACTATTTGTATATAACTATCATCATCATCAGCTCATTAAACGACCCCATCGAGGGGCACGAGACTACCCGTATAGGGTGATTAGGCCTTAGTCGTCCACGCGGGCCCAGTGCGGGTTGGACTACTTCACGCACAACCTTTGAATCTCTTCGCAGGCGTGCGCAGGTTTCCTCACGATGTTTTCCTTCACCGTAAGAGCGTCGGATGACGTACATATATTTTTCGAAAATTCGAAAACACATTGGTACATGGCGGGATATAACTATAATCGATTTTAATTTGCATAAAATCTAATCGATACAACTGTTTTAATCGGAGATCATTTTCGTTACGACCACCCTTCACACTTTAACCAGAAGATTCTCGAACGACATTAGTTTCTCGAACTCAACATAACTTGATGGGGTTATCAAATAGAATGGTTCCGATGCCTTACATCATGATCTATAGATTCTATATCCATTGACGACTTGGGTTGCTGATAGAATAAACTGATAGTAAATTAGCGACGTTAGTCACTTAGCAGTCGCTACTTCGCATGGTCCCGGCGTATTTTATTGCCGAGAACAGTAGGTTTTCTTATGTGTTACGTAAATCGTATTTTCGATATCAGACAAAAGATCAATAATTTTGAGACATAAAAAACATATGTATCTCAACTTAGCAATTGCCATGTGCGCTCGTCACTTGCTCGGTGACGCTCCTAGATCAAGGAAGACCCATGTGGTGTAATGGTCAAGACGTCGGCTACTACACCAAGGGTTCCGGGTTCGCTCCCCAGGCAGTACAAACATTTGTGAGCATGAACATATCTGTTTTATTTTTATGCTATAGCAGGCAAAAAAGCAAACGACTCATCTGATGGGAAAGGACACCGCCGCCCATGTATATTTGCAAAACCAGAGGGTATTCGTATTGGTTTTGTATTGGTCTAAGTGATTCTATGTATAATATGTATGTAAATACAAAAAAAAGTTCCCCGTATTCGGACAAAGCGTTTCGCGTCTTCTTTCATTATGCGTACTGCAAATGAGGGAATGATCTGCCTGCGTCTGTGTTTCCGGCCACATACAACCCTGTGGCATTCAAAAAACGAGTGAATTGGTTTTTTCTGGGCAAGCTCGTTCCATCTTAGAGCACGTCTCTTCTACTAGGATAGTCTGTGCTCTAGAGTCAGCCCATTATAAATAAAAAAGGTACCGCTGCGATGGAAGGACGTCATCGAGTCTAATCTGCGTGTCGATGAATGGTAGGAAGTGATGCAGGATCGACAAAGATGGCAATCTCTGGTTTCCGAGTTCAAGTATACAAACAGTACAGAATTGGCATATACTGGTATGTAGGTACAAGAAGATTTAAATACGGTATATTTGTATATGGTATAATATATATGTTGAGGAAAATGTTGTATCTTTTGAACCATTTGTTAGGGTATTATAATTGCGTAGTCAGATGCAAATTACTCGACAGCAGTTACCCTTTGTTCCCGAAAGTCAAGGAGAAATTGTTAAATTGGCTTTGTTTCCAAACGGGTTACGTCATAATCAAGACTTGCGAAATAATATTTTATTGCGAAATGTTGCTAATTGAAAATAACTACAATCCCAAATAATGGGCGTTACCTTAAAAGTATTAGACGGCAATATTGAAATCACCAAAAACTTATTATTTTGAATGGAATCTATTTAGAATGCATTAGGTTAAGAATTCATTAGCTTTAATGATTATTCATGTTTAATCAGTTAGCACGAAAAAATCTTCAAAGTTTCGACAAGTTCACGATCAAACAGAATTGCCTTACACAAATTTTCCCCGGCCGCAATGTCTTAAATTTTGTTTCAGTTTTTCAAGATTTCAGAGTTTGAAAGGTCTTATTGTTTCCCCGGTATGAATCATATCAAGTAAACATTCATTTAGAATAAGAATACATTACAAAATACAAAGACAAGGTCATCAAGCTGTATTGCAACAACTAATAAAAATTTATGACGATATAAAGGCATGAATTTGGGTATTTAGAGTAAATAATCAAAAAATCTTAAATCAACTACCGTGAAACATAAGACATTTTGTCTACCGGGAAAAGCGTCCAGCCCCCAATAAACCCTGTCGGGGTATGCGCCAAACACCCTTTATACGAATATTGTATTTGAGGTTCAGAAATATAATTATGTCGCTCCATATACTTACCTCGTAACCCAGCTCAACTTGGCACTTACGTTATGCGTCTGTGTACATAATTGAAGATACACGAGCCGGCTCGAGATTAAGAAATTTCGTACTGGCTTATAATTTCACTTATCTTCAAAGACTGTTCGAGAAAAGGATAATGTATAATCAAAGTTTTTTTAAGGAAGATCCTAACTTTTTATGGAGAAAGGTAATTAAGAAAAATTGCCTTGAGCGATGTTAAGTTAGTATTCTGAAGTCTGTTGGATAAACTTCGACAAGGTTGGACAAGGTCTTTAACAAAACATTCAATCTTACGCTTTGTGTCACGGAAAAATGCCGTTAGAGATAATGCTGCGAGTTATTTTTTAATTATTGACTTAAAGCATTAATCAAAATTAAAGAGGAAATCATTTGGGGAGGCCTACGTCCTGCAGTGGATATTTTAGGCTGTAATGATGAATGATGATGATGATCAATCAAAAACTGCTGTCGCATTTTCTTTGTGTAAACAAACGTTAATCAGGTTGCAGTTATGACGATGGAACAACACGCTTTAGACCACTTTATCGGGTTACTGTCCGAATCCTCCCAATATAAAATTAAAGATAATAAATAAAAAAGATGTATAGTTAGATATCATCAATAATTCAAGTTAGTTCGCCGAACAAAGATTTGCGAGGGGAACCCCAATATAATGAGAAAAAACGAAACTTCTGCATTACTCTGTAAGCCTCTATTGAGTTCCCTTTTCGATTTTCCCCTCACTATTCAAGTTGACCGGTGATAAAATTCATGACTAAGGATATTCATCTTACTAATTTAAAAAAAAACATATATTATGATACTGCATTTTTACTTCTTTTTGCGTTACATAAGTCTTAATAAATAAGTGTACTTTTAAGTGCACTGGTCACTTTATTGGCAACTGTCACATATGTGCTGTGTAGATAACGAACGAACTGCGTAGATAAGGAACCTACTGTAAAACTTACAAATCAACCGCATAGTTTAGGAACCTACTCTATAATCTACGAACCTTCTGTCAAATTTCTGTGTAACCTTCGAACCTACTGCTAAACTTACGAATGTGCTGTGTAGATAACGAATCTACTGCGTAGATAAAGAACCTACTGTCAAACTTACAAATAAACCGTATAAATTAGGAACTACTGTCAAATTAACGAATCTATTGTGTAACTTAAGATCCTATTGTGTAATTTACGAACCTAATTTTTGGGTTTTAAGTTACGATTTTCTTAAAGTTCAGGTATTAGTGTACATTTCATAAAGTTGAATAATATAAAACATAAAAAACCTTTAAGTGATTGAATTTACTGTTATGCGAATTAAATCTATACTCTTTATTACATTCATGGTACTTCGTAAATATTCTGCATCCCGTGTCCGCCAGCTCATTTTAACTGGTAAAATAAGTAGTATATTAAGCCTCTTACGTTCTCATATGTGACATACGACGTAATCCAAGTGGAGGGAGGGAAGCCCAGACAAAGATCAGGGAGGCTGGCTTTTAAGACATTATAACATTTTTACCCTCAGGAGTTTTCATAAAAATTAAACTGACGCTGAATACCTATTACTCAAGCATTTGGTAAAGCGGTATTATTTTGATTTGAGCGTTTTAAATTTATTTGTTAACTTTGAAACGCTTGTTAGCTTGTTTTATAATATTATGTATCAGAAAAACTTAAGAACCTTTTTCACATGTAATAAAACCTTCCTTTATGTAATAAATACGTCTTATATTAGCCCAAACTTTTATAAAAGCAAAATAGTATGTACAACATAGTATTGTTATAGGTAAGCCTCATCTGTATTTACTGTTTCTTATTTGTAACCAGATAGTTACTTAATAAAATATTTATTTTGCTTAGCTTAATATAATAAAAACACTCGAACTATGAACACATTCAGTGAACAAATCATGAACTCCTACTATTAAAGTACCTATTGTGCTAGCTTATGAATCCTATGTTGGAAATTGTTTCTCTCTATAGTTTGTTACTGGTGAGTTTATAACGTGGCAGGATTCCCCGAGCTCATTACAGCAGAGTGCTAATCTAACGAAATCCTTGCAAGCGAATTCTATATGTTTTCGAGTGTTTTGTACTTTTGTGTTTCGGAATGAGGGCACTGCAGCTAGTATAATAGGGTTTAAGAGACCTAACATCTGTCGTCTCAGGCGACGGGTGCAGGGCAGTGTTGACGGAAAATAATGACTACCTATTCTTTTATATTTTCTTCAACACTGCATCGGTTATAGGCGTATAATTCACCACCAAGTTAGCGCAGTTCACTTATGACATAAAAAAATCAAATAAATAGTTCAGACTTAATAACAAAACTAAGAATGTTTGAAAGGGAAAAGAAAAAGAAGTAATTCCTTATTGCGTAATACCAAAAGCTTAATAACGTCAATGAAATTTGTTATTCGTACACAATACAATTTATGATTTTTGATATACAAATGAGGGTTTCTAAGAGCATCAGTGAAACATATATTAATTTTCATTCCCGCGAGGAGGCGCCATTGCTTCGCGACGGGTAACGCGATTTAATGCCAATCACGCATCAAGTCATGAGTGGTTAACAGTCGTTATGAATGCCAACCAGCCAAGTTCGTGCTTCACTGGCTTGTACTAAGCCAGTTAGGTATACCCCAATGCCTTTTGATGTCGTGATGCTCGGATATTTTTGTGCTTAAAGTGATAACACGCCTCAACTCGAGGGTGGCTGAGGAAGTCACTGCGATATACTTATATATCCAGTACCTTATTATGCTGCTGCTTAGTAACGTGTAGTTTTGAATGCGTGTTATGGCGGTGTTCGAATAGTTTCTTTGGTTCTTAGTCAGATTAATTATTTTCGTAAGATAACCAGTGATATAGAATTGTATACAGATAGAGGCCATAATTCAACTGTGGGCGTTGTATGTGTAATATAGAAAAAAAATACAAACAAATGTATTTTGTAACCCCTCTTTTTTATATATTATTTATGGATGTTAAAATTTACAATCATAGATTTTTTAGGTTGTTCAACTCAACCTACAGTGAACGCATTGTTTTTCATCGGAGAGTACGAGTGCGATACCAACTTTAGATAATATTTTGATAGGATAAATGGTGAATACATTGGTTGGTGTGTCAAAAGTGTTTTGTGCTCGACTGCGTACATTCTATGCCCGTCGAGGACGCTCGCGATCCTGACGTGTGCGCCGAGTGTTTACGAATCCATTTCGTTACCTTTGACGGTAGGCGAGACTTCAGCGACTAGCGAGAAATGTAATGTGACCATGCTTCTTTATTCTCATGAAATAATGATTTATTTTATTTATTATGATTGCTCGTTTAGGTTACCAATGGAATTGATTGGGATTGGGTCAGTCATGAAATTAAAGCTATGTTCAAATCAAATCAAAATCAAACTCGAGAGTTATGCAGATATTGCAGGACACTTTCCCCTTTAGGTGTTTAAGCATAACATTCGATGGTACCTTCCGATCTTAAAAAGTAGTTAGTAAAAATTAATTCTTCAATAAAAAATATAAGCTATCTTTAAGTTAACACTACGAACATGCTTATATACATCTAAAGTATAAGAACGTATACTGAAGACGTTCCAAATTAAGTAAGACAAGTTTTAATTGTGCTATGATATACTGCAAGTCCTGTATAAAAGTATTTAGAGCAGTAAGTGTACCAATTAAGTTAAAGTAACGCTAAGTGTGAATAAAAAAAATACAATACTATAATTAATATCAAGCCCACAAGGCATCGTGTTCAAATAAGTGACTTTATATGCTTAGAGGTAAGTCGTTTCGTATGGTTATTTTACAGTGCAACGCCATGTAAAATAAAATAGGTCTAGTGAAAACTGTGGACAATGCAGCAGTATTGTCCACATTTGAAGTATTCTAGTATTTAATCTCTACAATAATAAGAACCCCCTAACACAGATCGACATTACTTCTTTATTTTAAAAATAATTCGGCTAGAATACTATCGAATCATAATTATAAGTAGTTTCTGACTTCAATGTCACCTTATACATTCTAGTGAATCAAATGATGGCTATTTTCAAAAATATGCGTTCAGAAAAATACATGTTTTTTAGATATTGACAGCATTATTTTAAAATTACCTCAAAATCATTAGATTTTTTATACAAATACGGATCACTTTTCATCAGGTTTCTAGATCGTTAGCTCATAGAATCGCTTTTAAAAGTTAAGGGATTGGAAAGAACACGTTGTAAATTTACGCCATTCCGGAACTATATAAATCAACAGCTTTCCCCTTGATTTACTGCGCATGCAATGCCTCTTTCAGACAAAAATGGAAATCTGTTGCTAGGACCATTGAAGTGGAAAGCATTTAACATCTCTCTCATGGCGGGTCGGCTAATCGTACTTTATGTTTTTTATTCGTTGGTTTTAAACATACAACATGTATATTAAGAGTATAACAAATTAACATTTAAATAAAATATGGTGTTGAATGCATAGTTTTAAGTTATTGTAAAAATTGTGTATTATTTTATCCCAATTTTTGTAAAACATTTGTTGTCACCCTAATTTCTCTCTTTAAAAAAAATAAAGCAATGGTTGTTGTAGGTGCAGTGGTGCCGAGTCCCTTTGAGCCAAAGGTCGATATAATTGGATTGCGGGTAATTCTTAAGCAAACGACGGATCGCAATTTGAGAGTTTTGAAGAGCAACTTTAATGAATGGCACTGTATACGTTTCTTTACAACTTCGTAAGTGCGCCTTTAGAAAGGCTGCGCTCTAGGTACAGACCGAGACTCTTTGAGATTCTAACTTGAGTTTAAGACTTTCGCTTGTCTTTTAATTAGGAGGGTTAATGCCTATGGTATCCATGTTGGTTTCTTTTAAAATATTTGTGTGAACGTATGTTTGGGTTTTAATTATAATTTAATTTGAACCATCTTGACATTCCTTATTTATATGTTCCTTCATTAGAATTTTTTTGGAAGAGATCTCACTAAGGGATAAAACTGACGAAATGGCATTTTAAAAAGGAAATTGTGTTTTCACTTTTCTATTGTATGCACAAAATAAATAAACGATTATCTTATGTTGCAATAGATTTATGTATGGCCACGTACACAGTTGGAATATTTTGAATAAATCATTAGATATTTCTTCTTTTCACTAATCACACAATTGAAATCCGTATGTAAAATACAATGAAAAGGCAAAAAAATATTCTTTTCGCTAACAGTCTGAAACTCAAACACTCAAAACAGAAATTTCTAAAAGTTACATATTGACCAGGGCGATGGACGCAAGCTCGCAATGAGTTGCAATTCACTTCCAGAGTTTCCTCTTCAGTTGCTGCAAAATAAATACTTGCAAAGAATACATTTGAGAGTTCGCAATAAAAGGGACTTTGTGAAATATTGGAACATCGCTACAAACGGTTGACGGTGCAAGTTTATGACTTTTATTGAGTCGTCGCTTTTTTATTCTTACCTCATGTTTCTCGGTGTACGAGTAAGACACATGGGTACACAGTTTTTACACTAAAAATTAACTTTGATCGAAGTTTTTTCAAGCTCATCCTTATTCCTTATAATTTACAAAGGATTATGTATGATGAATGTATATAGAGTATATGATGGATGTATATAGATTATACTGTAATTATGGGATTGTATCTTGTGAAGTGTTTTATTTGTTGTGTGTATGTGTTAATAAGGAATTATTAATCTATCAATCTAAGCTTATTGACCGATCGTTTTTGTAGTTATTAAGTAATAATAAGTGTTTTATCTATATTGTTAAGTTTTTGTTAATATCTGTCTTCTCACAAAAACATAACTGTAAGCAATGGAAGAGTGGAACCTCCTGTCACAGGACTTAATCGTCCCACTAGGCTGGTTCCTAACACTAAATAAGGATATCTTGTGATAGGATAGACTGAAATAAATATATTTTGTTTTTTTTTATTTTTTTTTGTTACAACTCGCGAACCGTCCATTAGAAGCAATGATGGTGTTGACCGAAGCTTATTGACTAAATGTTGCAGTCTATTACATTATAATCCTTTCCACATTTTAGGAATAAAGATGTGCTTGGAAACAGGTTGGATCAAAGTGAATTTGTAGTAAAAAACTGTGTGCCAAAATGTTCCTTACTCATACCTACTCCAAGCATGCCTACAAACAAGAGGTTAGAATAAAAAAGCGTTTGTTCTCTTATAAAATTGTAATCTCACGGCAACATTGGCTATAGGTGTTACAAACAACCCGCTCCTAAAGACTGATAAATGATGTCAGCGGCAGGTGGCGCGCGCGTTACACCAGGTGCCGCTAGCGTCTACGTGCGGACATGAGATACGGGCGAAGGATGCTGCCTGACTGCAGTAACACTTTGTGGAGCATACTAATGCCATACCAAGAAGTTAAAGAAGAAGGTAAGAACAGGTACGGATCCTAAAATTTGACACTTAGAATTCACGTATTTATAAAAGGCTTAATGTCCTTTACTAAAAATAGTAGGGTAGCATCAGATGGAAGAAATAATCTGAACTCGAGAACTCGTGATAATAAGTTACTGTATAATGCAATGGTACGGGGTGGAGGTTCGACGACCTGATGCACAGGACCAGTTCTAGTTCAGGTGTCGGTCCGCCATAATCTTGTGGCAATTGTAATGTAATTTTATACATATTTGTTAGTATTTTTACTGACATGACTTTGTACTTTGATGTTAAGTAATTATGTTACCAATGTAATAACTAAACATAGAATTCTATTAATAAAACTATTATTATTATTATATTATAACTCTCAACCTGAACAATTACTGTCGTTATCAACTATACCAAAGAGACTACATTTAAAACCTGGATCTGATGAGGTTGAGCTGTAAGATGTATCTTCTTATATTTGCTTCTCTTTTGCTTGCATTTCAGGTTCTCTCTTCCAAGGGGAACCGAAAATTCGTTCACTGGGACCTCCGTTGAGTCAATAACTCAATACAAATTCTATTATTAATCTTATTAATATTCGTATTTATAGGCTGAATAAATATATAAAGTTCGCTTCGGCATATCCGAAGCAATAGGTCTTTCGTTCGTGGAGCCAATTTACTCACGCAAGCGGAATGCTGTAATTGGCGCTGTGTTCTACTTCGCTTGTCAATTTCCCGAAACAAGTATCGTACAAATTGTTTGCGTCTAATCCCAATGTCTCATTTGTGTGGAAAAAGCGCTGGCAATAAGTGCAAAAACTGACATCAACAAACGTCTTTACACCGAGACTCTAATAGCCGCCTTGAAAGGAATATTTTCTGGGAACCAAAAGCCATTTCAGCGCTGTCGCCTTCGCGTAAATTGCTTTCGTAAATACAACAAACAGAAAATAAAATATACTATTACAGAGCAGCAGAAAGTCTTGTAAGTGCCTTGGAGTAAACTGCGCGAGGCGGAGTGAATTTGAGCAATATCGGGGAGGAGGCGACTCAAAGGCATTGTCGGAGAGACTCGGGCCGAGGTGTAGCGGGAATGTGATTTATACTAAGATTCAACGTGCATGGGGTCGCTGTATCACGGCTATGCAAGGGGATGCACTCAAATTGTGTGGAATAAACTCGCCCGGGTGAGTATGTTGATAACGTGCTTCTGCAACGTAGGTTATTTAAGCTAACATTTTATGAATATAGACTGATACGCTACTCTATCATTCAATCATATAAATATCCACTGACATTCACACAGCCCCATCTAGCCCCAAGCCTAGGCGTGAAGCCTATATTATGGGTACTAAACAACGGATAAACATACTTATATACATTTATTGTAAATACATACATTTTATACATACGTAGCACCCAGGCCATTACAAAAAGACATGTTCATGCACACAAATGTTTGTACTGCCCGGGGATCGAACCCGGGACCCTTGGTGTAGTAGTCGACGTCTGAACCGCTACACCAAATGGGGCGTCAAATACATCATCCTGACATCTTGAGTAAACTTCCATCACCCCCTTATCTGATATAGCTCCTTCAGGGATGTCTGATTAAAGATTTCCATTTTATCTCAATCAGTCAGTAGCGCGAATATATGTTTTGGGCGCTTTATCTAGTTAATGCGAGATAGCTTTTGTTTTAATAAGTTGTTGAATTACTATATTTGATTTTAAATTTTACTTTGGCTTTACGTTTTTAAGTGAATATCGCTCATCTTATGGTAAGAGCGTACCTTTGACAGATGCAGTGTTGATGGAAGTTAAGACTGCCGTGCACCCATTACCCGAGACTACAAACTTAACCTGTTATACCTACTTAATAATAATTTCACTAGCTACAGTTTTCTCTTACCTGAGGGTTTTTTTATCCATGGGATAATATTTGTTTCTGCGGGAGATACCTGCCTAGACGGCTTATAACCGAGACCAACAATTTGCCTACGAAATCCTAATAACAGGACGAGGAGTTTGACGAACGTAAATTATTATGTATGTAAGTTTACCAGTTAAGTACCCATAATACAAGCTTCACGCTCTAAAAGCGTCCAGGTTCCGGGTTCGATCCCCAAACTGTACTGACAACTGTGTGCATGAATGATGAAGATAATGGTCCAATGGCCGGTGGGACGAAAAAGTTCTCGAGTGGCGTCCGCTTAACGGAAAATGAAGCGTATGCCAACCCTTAACCAGATGAACTGATGACCTGGTAAAGGTGGCGGGTAGCAGATGGATGTCAACTGCAAGGGATTTGTCCTCGAGGAAATCATTAGGGGATGCCTTTGTTCAGCAGTGGACATTTTAGGCTGATGATGATGTTCATTTATCTTTTTTGTCTGTCATGTTGCACGATCGAACTTCACAACATTTTTATGTATATAGTGAGGTATTATAATGTATATTTGAATAATAAAAAAGCAGGTATTATTTTCGTAGATACATAATTCTTATCTTTTTTTAATTATAAACCATGGACGTATAACAAAATACGGACGGAGTCTTGCAGACGAAAAAAAGTGTATCAAAAATCGACCAGTTATTGTAAGGATATCCACAAAACACTTGTGCGCGCATCTGTCAATAAAGCCATAGATCATGTTAGGAAAAAATCATAGACAGAAAATAATAATAAAGAGTATGGCTTGTGTTGTGAAATGGTGCAAAAACCTCTATGAACAAAATAAAACGGTAGTGTTATATACTCTTTGGAACAAAGGAAATCGATCCAGAGATTATGTATCACAGGTAGGAGGTACATGAACCATACGATTACATTTACTTTAGAACACTGAAATCAGCATACAACAATATTTGTCAAAATGACATCATAGACAGCAGCTGTCATTTCGTGGACACAATTTACGTATTTTTTACAACCTTACTACAATATAATTTTTAAGGTACCTTTTAACTAACTAATCTTTTATAACACTTATTATAAAGATTTCATTCAATAAAGAAGAAAGAAGTGGTCATTAAATAAAACACAAATATTATTGTTTTATTTATTAGAATTAAATGGAACTTAATTTAAGTACTTAAATATAATTAATAATGTAATAAAATATGCGAGTGCCTCTAAAGTAAAATGATAAATACAGTTACAATATTTTAGCTAATTTTAATACACAAACTGTATTATTTAACAGGGTGACATTATTATTTTTTACTATAGAGGCAAACATAGATCTCCAATAAGTAATCAACGTTGTTTGGCATATCACTTTTAATATGTTAAACATCTTAAGACCAACAATTTTCTAAAACCTCAAACTGATAAATATTAACTAAATTAAGAGATCAAATATTAACTCAGGTAACGTTAAATATTCAACATTTTCTGCGTCCTCGATTAGGAGTCTTTTATAAAAATACATTAACCGATGAACCATGCACCATCCTTTGCATCTATTAGCATATTATCAATGTAAAAATAGATTTGCTATATCACTTTTAACAATAAAATATTTTAAAAACTGTTAAAATAACAGTAACAAAAATTAAGAAGAGTGTTTGAAATGTCGGTGGCTTCTCATATTTTAACATTCATTCGTTTTTCTTCCAAAAGTCTTGATACGTTCAAAGTAAAATTAATAGTAGAACGGAGACTTTCGACAGACAATCATTACTCTTTTTTTCAATTGTGTTAATTGTCTTCGTAAGATGCAAATCAGACTTTCGATCGAAACCTAAAATAATTATGTAAAGTTATCTAGGAATATAGGTATACCGATGCATTTTTATTTAGGTAAGTTCAACTATTATTAAACGTGATGAAACAGCTACTTTATCGTTAAAAGTGTTGTGGGTAAACAATTTTTAATATTGATTTAATTGAAACCCCTTCCCTCTTATATCACCAATCACCATTATATCACAATCTTTGATACATAAATATAAAATATAAATAAAATATCTATGCCATCTTCTGCTAACACTATCCTTAAACACTCATATACATTGTTTTATTAATTTTCAATGACTATACTAAGAATGTAATAAAAAATTTGGTCTTATTAGTATATTGAAATCTTATATACATAAAAATACCAAACACTCACAATCCATAAAATACTAAGTCAGAATTAATCTTCCCATTTTTGACGACCCGACTTTGAACGGATTTTTTGCTGTTATTTTGGCCAAATTCTTTAAAGCATTTTAACCATTTAAAATATTTAAGCAAGCCTTGTATGTATTTATCTTTGAACGTATATTGTGCGTTTCATTTGTTTTTTAATTAGTTGCGACATTTATTTAAGATGCAGAAACCAATGAAGTAGAAAAGTAGAGATTCGTGATATGCTCACAAAGCAATCGAAAAAAGTATTCCGGATGCAGTGACAGCACACATACACATATTTCGAATAAGCGTACATTTACCTAAACAAAAGAGTACAAACTGTACTCTCTTCGGCGGTTCGTTTTTGAGGCACGGATGGCGTATCTGCCTTTATATACAGAATATCATTGGCAGTAACAAACTGAACTTACGTATGTTTGCATTTATATGTTCTCCATATAAGAAAATTATTTAAGTCAATTTAAGACATGTCATAATATTATATTCCTTTTCGATAATAAACTGGTCTTTAAAATTATGAAAGTTTTTTATCTTAATCTTTTCCTCCATTTTTTAGTTCATTACTTTCTTGTTCATTCTTAAATTATATCACTGCTTGAACTCATTTATGGTTGTTCGTTTCCATCTTGATCTTAACGCAAAGCAATTAATGGCCAAATCTGGTTGGAAAGATTTCTATATGAATACTGTTTCTTTTGTAAATCACACTCAAATTAAGTAGGTCTGCTTTGTTAACAAAATGCCTAAAATTACAATAAGATTAAAGAAAAAACTTAATCGACTCATGATTTATCTTTTTTATACGCGATTTTGTGTAGGAATCGTCTAACGTATTAATTTCGTAACTGTAAATTTAACATGGTAAAACAGTATATTTAAGAAACATGTTCTTGTTTCAAATGTAGTCAAGGTCTGTCTAGACTTCCTTCCATATTTACCTACTTCATAACTGACCTCGCATTAACAACGCAAAATTGAGGTTTTGTTTTTACCAACCCGCATTCGCGTAATTTTGTTATTTTTATTTTAAACTGAAAATAGTAATGTCTTTTACAAGGTTAAAACAGCCACTCTTCTATGTTGCATGATGGTATTAATAAAACAGTGCGTTTAGATTACTCCTTCAATCAAACATTGCTCCTATATATAATACGTTGTGTTAAACTTGTAGGCCACAATGGTATTTCCGGGTTCATCAAGTCTGTTTCCCAATATTTTTTCAATATATTATTTAACAATGATAACGTGTTGTTTATATATTTTTGTTTTTTTTTTGGTTACTATTTGGCATTTTTTCTTAATGCAGGGTTTAGGTACAAGACGCTACCATAAAATGTCTTCGAAATTTTGGTTACATTTAGTAAAATTGACCATTCTAACATTTCTTTCAGCATGATTTCAATGAATATGATATGCTCTCTTTACAACGACCTTTCTTTTTATCACAGCCCTCGATTCCTCAACAGTCACTCTTCTTCTTTAATAACAGAATTTAGACTATAAAAAGTTGACAACTATGCAATTAGCAATTTTAATTAAAGTAAGTACCTACGCGATTGTATATAAATAATTATCCATAATAACGAGGAAAAATAGCAAATTCAAAACAATTTGGAGCTTTGCTCTATTAAAGATATAAATTAGAATAATATTTTGACTATTTATATATTAAGATATTTTTAAACACCTTATGTCTAAAGTTATTGCCAATCTACTAGTGTTCGTTCGTATTTTTAATAAATGGTCAAAGAACTATTTAATTAGCTTATACCAGGCGCCGATGTCCCAAAAGGTCACGGATTGCTTCTCTGCCCATTTGACACTTCAGTGAAATCACAAGTTTGTCTACGAAGAGAGAAACGACCCGTCCGTCAAATGCCAATGTTTGGCATAATATATTTTATCTTGCTACTCAGTCTCCCGTTTTTAAGTTCACTAAAAAGTCGTTGAGAAACACTAATAGATTGCCCCAAACGACAAGAGGGGTGGCATCCGCATTTGCTCAGTGGCAGCTATCATGAAAATTGACACATAAAATGGTAGAACTGATCAAAATTCACCGGCTCCAACCCGAGTTCCTTCTCGGGCTTATCCAAAAGTTCTGGGTTGCGCTTTAAGAAATTCCTTACCCAATCTTCTCCAGCCATTCTGCTATTAACATCGAACGGGTGGTTCAGCTGGTGGTCTTCGGCATATTGGAATGCAATTTCTCTAATATCCTTTCTGGAGACACCCATGAAGAATTTTTCCATGCTTTTGATATATCCGACGAGGTCTTTCTCCTGGCTGTCGGTGAAGACACGCCTGTAGTGGCCCATGAGTGGCTTAGGTTCGTCGGGCAGCTGGTAGCGAACTTTGCTAGCTCGGCGCTGAAGTGTGGAGCGAGGGATGTGAAAGGTGCGTGCGGCAAGCTTGTATCCCATTTTTCCTGACACCACGGCTGCGACAGCTTTCGCCATGTCGTCTTCGCTCCATGATTGGCGTCCGCTCATTCTTTCGTATCTTCGTACCATATTTATCTGGAAATTTTAAAACGAATAAAATTTAATTTGTTTTATTTAACAGATCTTCAAATATTATTATTGCTGTAGCTCAGCGTGAAACAGCGCTGCTATATTATTACTCGATGTCATGTCAGATTAGTTCACCATTATTTTAAAAGATGTATATTTATGAGTTTTCAATAGCTAATATTTTCATGTATGTAAAGTTGTTTACGTTGTGGTAGATTTTACCTATTAATCCTGCTTCATAAACGTCTTCTTTGAAAACTGCTCTATATCGATAAAAGCAGTCAAATGAAAAATACCCAAAAATTATGTATTACGGTGTTCATTTGAATATGTAAGTGAAGCCGCACTTCGAATGTTCGGCGAAGGGTAACCGCCACCTACGGTTTGGACACGATCAATGCCGCTTCGAGGTGAAAAAACATGTCTAGAGACGCTCTGGAGGTTACCTCGAACTGCGCAATACAACTTTAAATATTAAATATACCTACCTAAACGCATCGAGCAATGTCACAGCGTTTTCCTCAATACTGTTGCTGATGAACGATTTATTGAAACAACACGCTATCTAAAGACCAGCATCTGCGAAAGCCGTATGTTACCTGAGTCTAAATAAGCCCTAACATATTCAAGATCTGGCTAAGAAGTAATAAACAGCGAGACACATGCGAGATCCGAAGTGGTACGTTCAGGTTGAAAACACTTTCGATTCATTCGACTCGTGCTTGGCTCGCTACATATTTTTTACTCAATGATTTTGAATAGTACCGCATGTTATATCGTTCTTTGATACATCATGACGTGTTCAGTATACCGCAAAGCGCGGCTGATAGCGAACAACAAGCGATAAAATATGGCGTGTTTTTCCAACTTGATATCTCGGGAAACGGCGAGGCCCCTTGCAATAGGTACGTGGGCCAATCTCACTACCAACTGTGTCATGGGA
Source organism: Leucinodes orbonalis (assembly GCA_019425675.1). Lineage (NCBI taxonomy): Eukaryota > Metazoa > Arthropoda > Insecta > Lepidoptera > Crambidae > Leucinodes > Leucinodes orbonalis. The sequence goes on from PQWD01003157.1 coordinate 149,861, forward strand.
TTTTGAACTTTATTGCTTACAAAATAAAAGTCACGATATTCAATATTAGTGTTAGCATGGATACATCAAAAACGATTTTGCAATTAGTTTTTTGTGATATCTCAATATACAACAACACGTGCAGTTAAGTCTATTGCACCGGGTGGTATGCGTACGCAGTTTAACAAAGGTTTAAATAAAAATAGCCCTGACTATTCTCGGAGCGGCTGGTTTCCTCAAAGTTGAGCCAATGCAAAATAGCCTTTATTTTGATCTGTAGAGAGTACCACAAAGTGAGCCCATCGCATTTGTCAGTGTCACCTCGTTAATCTTGACCTCATTATAAACAAATGATCACTATACGAGTTTCTTAATGACTATAATGCTGATAACCGCGTTCGTTAGTAGTTTAGTACGTCATCGTTTGTATAATTTCACTTCTTAAACGGAACTGCGTCCAAAATCGTCCTTGAGTGACCGCGTCACATTTTTTATCTGTCAAAAAAGAGCACTGTCGTCAGCGGTCAGCTGTTTGTGTTCGTTCCATAGAGCGTCTATCAACAAGTCTTCGTACTGAGTTACTATTTATAAACATTCGTTTCGAGTTTGATGTTGTACACGTCGGGTTGGAAATGACTTAGCGAACATACTGCAGGGGCTAGACGCAGCAATGGAAAGTGTTTAAAACAGCTGTTTCGCAATACAGACGCGACGGAGACAACACAGCAGCGGCGCGAGTACGGCGTGAGTCGAGGTTACTCTGACGCGTGACTTGCAAGGTCCCCCGCTGCATTGCACGATGCGCCAAGGTTGCTTCATTACAAGTATTATAGGGCCTAGGGATTGAACTATTTAAAATAAGTTAAAACAATAAGTAGCATTATGTGCGAATGAAGTGCGCAGGCGGGATTCCCCAAGTTTCGCGGCCAAAGTGAAATCTGCATCGTTCCCGCGGTGCATGCGCTGCAGTTAGACAATAGATGACGTAGGCGTGTCGTGTGTGCAATAGGTGGTGTTTACTCACTGGTGTGGTGGTGTGTGCGTCTGGCGAGGTGTTGGCGCGAGGGCAGGCTCGGTCGGCTCGGCAGGCTGTGGGCCGTCTGGTGGGTGTCGGAGGAGCGGGTGGCGTGCGTCCGACTTGCGGGGCGGCGCGCGCAGCACTGGCGCGGGGCCCGTCTTGCCCCCGCCGGCCCTGGCGCGTGACGTCACCTGGCCCAGGGCCCGCGACGTCTATTCTTGGCCCCGGCTAATTATCTAGATCCTTCCTTTGTCAACTCGACTGCTGACTGAAAAGGAAATCTGCTTATCTCGCCCCGTACATAGTTGGCAACGATATTTTGCGTCACCGTTACTATCGAGCATTATATTTACCAACAGACGATTGGGATTGTGACTCACTGTCTATTTAACTGGTATGTGCATTGCATAAAATTTATCCATATTTACGATTTTGTAGCCAATTAATGTCATATTGATCGCATTAAGAGTCTCATGTTATAGCGACTCTATATAAACAATGTATATTTCTTTATAATAAAGTTTTTCTCAATTTAATTTTGTGAGTATATAGTTATGCACAATTAATGACATTAAATATACGCTTGGTGTTTAAACATATTTAATTGGGTGTTACTTTAATAACGGTTCATATAATAAGGTGTAGATTTTTTATAATTTAAAATAGCATGTACTGAAGTAAACAGTAGTCATATTTTTCATAACTGTGAAATTGTATTCTTGATTATGACAACCTTCTTTACAAGCATTTTGTCAAACCTTTTTATATACCTAAGTGGTAGAGTTAATAGAGTGATAAGTGATAACGCTTAATTAAATGGGTATAAATAACACAAGTTAGAGTGAAATTTGCAAAAGCAACTCAACATTTTACATGATAAAAATACGTTACATTTTGGTATCATATTGAACATATTGTAAAATAAAGTATATAAAATAAACAAAAATATAATTTTACATATTATCATTCTTACCTTATATGTTAATGTATTAAAATAATTTTTTTCAGTCTTCAGTGCTCTTATTGCTATCCTGATGTCAAATAATGAAAATAAGGAATTTATGACAATTATGACATATCCATTTATATTTTTAAGTCTTTTTTTGCAAACTGGCCAAAACATAAAGTCTTATTTAGCAATGTAACTTAAATCCATTGTTAAATCGGCTTTTTATATTAGATATGAAAAATCCAAATCAATTTAAAATAAAACCTTGTGTATAGGTTTGTAAACAGTATTCGTCATAATGTAAATAACATTAAATGGAAGTAGAGTCCTAAAAGGAAGTCGATTTATACATATTTTTATATGGTCATCATAGTTTGTAAAAAAAATATCATTTTAAGGTCAGAAAGCAGACTTTGAGCTATATAAAAATGTATCTTGTTGGGGCACTGAAAGTCGTGACCAATGATGTATGATGACAGTTCGTAAAATCTTGTTTGGATGAATTTCAATCACAAAACCTATTGCTTTAAAATGTTTAGCATAAATCTTTTGCTCCCAAGCTACTACACAATGTATGAAATGTTTTATCATGCATCTAGTATGTAACATATTGTATTGTATTATACGTTAAAGGAAAACGGCTACAGTAAAGTTTCTACATATTTCTGTCGCTGGATCTTGTTTGTGCTACAAACAAATAAATTATGAACATTATTGTAGAGACAAATGCATACAACTTTAGTGTGAAATCTGACATTCGATGATAAATTTTGTGAATAGTACTTATTGCTTTACTACGCATCAAGAAAGGTATTTACTGTAACCATAAGTACCTATTCATCATTACAAATATTGTTTCGATTCCAGTTATCTATTGATGGAAATGAGCACATTGCTAAACTTGACGCGAGCTATATTTAATAATACTAAGTTTATGTTGTTACGAAATAAGTATTTTATGCGGATTACAAAATTAGTATTGATTTATTTCAATACAATTCGTATTAAATAATTTTTATATTGTTATAAATGCAAACATTTCGAAATAAACTAAGAAGGTGTCATTTACAAGAACATTGGTTCTTATTATTGGTTGGTACACCAGATTAAGACAATAACGAATTTGGGGCCCATAAAATTTAATGATAAACAATACGTAAGACGTACGTAGGTGTTGCCGATACGCGCGTGGAGGCTACAGTTCTTTGTATTTTCTTTTGTCCCCGACATAAAGGTCATATTTCAACAATAGTATAGCGTAGCTACAGTAAAGGTGACCGAATAACTAGATAAGTGTACCCTTCAAAGCAAACCTGATAATGCGCTATGTTCGGTGATACTTGAGAATAAATGTTTCGCACTGTACAATTTTCAAGTACGTGCGAACGTGCCCTATCAATTGTATTAAAATACATTAACGTTGCGTTGGTATGCACATTGTTAGCTTTAATAATCATCATCAGCCTATTGCGTACCATAACAGACCATAGGCCTACCAGCAAAGCTATTATAGAAAGATTGGGTCGCTACAAAAGTTATTGAGAAAAGATTGGAAATGTAAATATCTAAGAGAGATGGTGTATTTGTAATTAAATGGTTGTATATGTTTAAATTGGTCTGCATGGGCAAATAAATCTTACCATATCTTCCTCTAATCTAAAAATATGTCTTCACTAATAATCTTTGTTATAGTATAAAGTGACGTACAAAAAGATTATGACCAGTGTGCATGTAATGCATCGCAAAAACAATTCAATGAATTCCTTGTCTCAAAAAAAAAAGTGTTGTTGATGACTGCAGATCGCGTATCGTTACAAAATATGTTTTTGGGTTTTGTCGGGGAACATAGGTTAATCACTACCTATTTGCATAGGTAGGTATATGGATAGTACATGCCGCTGAGTGTGTCCCGGGCTGAAGGATGAGACAGGCATTGACATTACTGGATTATGAATTTATTCTCCAATACATCAACAATTACGCGTTATGTAAAATACCTTCTTACGTAATCTACCTACGCGTATTTGTAATTAATTAGGTACCTAAATATTACCTCTCACATAATTCACAAGAAAATTCTAAATAAATCTGAGCCTGTTGTCATTATTGGATTGCACCATATCAGAACTGTTTATTGAATCATCAAAAACGCATCTATGTCAACACACTCGTCATAGCTAGTGTTTTCTTACAAGTAATTTGAATTTATGGTTCATTAACTCTTATTATACTGATTAAGACAACTTGCTAAATATAATGTTTTACTTGCCTAAGTACATTTTTGGGTTTGTTTGTTTTAGCATTTTCGTAAGGCATGCATGGTCTGAAGAAACTCTACTGTGATATTTTATTTTATAAAATTTTATCAAGGATCAATTAAATACATATCTGATATTAAGGGATATATTTTATTCCTTAATTTAAATCAGACTTAATGCCTTGATGCTTCTTCACTAACAAATAACAATAATTTCTCAGTTGTTATTTGTTAACTAAGTTGTTACGTTAAGGTGGGCTGGGTTTATAAGAAAAGTCATTTTGCATTTTTCGTAATATATTTATTCCACATTCAATGCCTGATGTTGTCTTCGTCAGTGGTTGAATCACAGACGATGCCTTTTTATATAATACTTAATGAATAGGCAGACAGCTGTTCATTTGATTGAATTGGTTAAATATTATTTCTATAATACACTGGTACAGAACATCTTACGACAAAAAATCTGCATACAATCTAAGAAAAATGGCTAATTCGTAATGTAAGATTTAAAAAAAAACATTGGCGGAAATGCTTCGATTGCTACACCAGACATTAGGTACATACTTTTCTTCTGTTCAAGTGTCATTTGACGTACTTAGCATCAATTCAGACTTATACAAAATTAAGTACTATGTGTAAACGAGATGTTGAGAACAAATAATGAATATGCAAAGAATGCACATATTTAAAACGAAAACAAAGTCGGCAAGTGTTAAGAGGTTTGAATCTTATTGCGTTTTAATAACAATCAAATATCATAAATTAACTTCAATACTCTGAAACCGATCACTTGTTATTTATTAATAACAATTCACAAATAAGCAACTTACTCGTATATTTATAACTTAATGCTTGTCACGATTTGTTAAGTCGGAAACAAATAAATATGCTTAATATCTTATAATTACAACACATTTCAGCATAACAACACTGATTTTACTACCTACTTGTCGTTGATAATATGTTAATCATGTAAACCAGTTCCCATACATATATACTAATTTCTTCATAGATATTCTTAGTATGTACATTTTGACATATATTGCATTCAAAATAAAAATAGTTTCTGTGTTTTCATTGAAATTTAAAAACTTGCAATATAAAATTTTACTGAATTGATGTTTATGTATCGCAAAATAGTTTATAAATATAATAGTGCTTTAAATACAGGTTCTTAGAAGTGTAGAAGTCCCCTTTTAGCTAGTACCAGTGACTCCGCTTCTTCGTACATTTTATTTTTACAAGATATATATATATATATATTTAAGACTCCACCACCGATCGGAAAAAGTAGGAGCTTCGAGAAGATCCGGCAAGAAACTATAATCACTCTTTTTAACATTGTATACGAGTATACTGGTAACAGAGTTTTGTCAGTTGTCATTAACTTATAAGTAACATTAAAATATTTTATTACAATGATTCTGTGTCTGGAAGAGTATGTGCAAGACTGTTAATTTAAAGCAGATAGATATTGCCATTTCATGAGTTTAAACTGTTTGTAAAAGCCTATCATACTTACGAGTAGATATTTGTGCGGACAGTCAGCTTAAAGTATTATACGAAGCACACAATTTCTCTCTTTTTAGCAACCAGGTGATTCAGCCTGCCAAGTTACCAAATTGAACAATGTGATCAGCAATGGTTTTGAAGAGTATACATAATAACGACACAATTGTTAACAATTAAATTGCCTTCTATATTGTACACTCTGATTGAATCTTGGCAAATGCGACAATTTATCATAAGTTATCAAAAGTTCACCACTGAAGTGTAAGGATAATACAATTTGCATAGAAAATGGCAAAATCTTATGGATGCCAATCTTATTCTTTCTTTAAAACACACAGCATAGCTATGAATACATTGGATTCTTGTTACACAATTATTTATCAGCATACTGAAATATTACAACTACTGACAGCTTCGTACATCTGTGTAATTCTCTTTACTATGTGTTAAAGCAACCAACAATAATTTTTACATACATCTTTTGTCTTACCTGTTTTTGAATATTTTAAGAAAAATCTGGTCTCAAATATATTTTCTCTTTATTAAAACTACTAAAATTCTATAATAGTATTTTCATTTTAAGTTATACATTCAATATGATACGTATTATGTACTGCATATATTTTATAATAGTACATAAAAATAATTAAACGACTTAGCACATTTATTTTGGCGTGAATCTATTTTTGTTTAACTTAACGTGCTCTACAGACGTGCTTGATAATATCAGTAGTACAAATCCAAAATTTGTTTTTCCATGTCTTGCCTACAATTCCTGGATAAAAACCTCACTAGGTTCCAACCATTACAACAAGAAAGAAAGCAAATACCTATATTTATTCAAATACAAAATTAACATTACAAGATAACAAAAGTACTTAACAAATAAATAATACATAAAAGAAACTAATAAACAAAGATGAACCAAAAAAACAATGTAAAAAAAAACAAATTAATAAATACTAGTAAAGAAGTAAGATAAAAATGTTGTAACATATTTGAAATAAATTTACTTCGAATATAATAAAGTCTAGCAATATATTTAATGAAATCCTCACCTCATCATTTAATGCGTTTTGTTGTTTTACGCTGAAAAAGGTCTTCCCTTAATTATTAAGCGGCAATAATATATTATAAGAGTTATTATAATAAACCATGTACGAGTTTTCAGCATCATTAATTTCATGTATCAGAATAGCTGAGCTTAACCGAGATCATGGTATTGGTAATACTGGGATCAAAATAAAAGCCTAAGTAAATTCTTAGTCTGCTCGGTGGTAAAGTGTCAAAATTGTATTGGAACTAATACTTAAACAGCTGTTTTCAACTTAATTTGATAGTATGACGCATGTAAACATATTTCCTTATATACCCGTCTGTGGTGAAGTGAAGTAGGTCAATATATGTACACAAACTTGCTTAGTTGGTATTTGATAAAGGTTTTTTTTTGTGACCGTTGATAGGAAGTTTCGTCCCATTTGGTGTTAGTGGTTGAGATGTCGGCTCTTACACCAGGGGTACCGGGTTCGTTCCCCGGGCAGTACAAACATTTGAGTGCATAAACATGTTTGTGTGTATTGTTCTCCGTATTTTCTATGTATAATATGTAACATAATTAACAAAATAATGCATGTAGGCAAGTATGTTTATTTGTTGTTTAGTACTCATATTACAGGCTAAATGTTTGTTAAGGACTTGATGGCTCTGTGTGAATGGCAGTGGATATTTATTTTTTATTTATATAGAGTTATCTACATTAGGGCCCATTGTCATGATCAGAATATGTAAATGTAAAAAGACTTTAAAAGTTTATAAATTTTGATGTATAAAAAAAAATTTTGTTCATATAAAAATGACGATTCCAAAAATATGAAAATGATTTCTGCTACATTTACTGCTATTTCCATTCACCTAAAAATTAGTTTGCTAAAGTTGTAGAGTGCATCATGATCAGCAGATAAGGTAACACAAATCTTCCTTTGAAAAAGGCACTTTAGTCATGTATGTTAACGCGGTATGCGATAGGTTCTAGGTTGGAATCTCACAAACATACATGAGTTATTTTTTTATTTGAATTTTAAAGACGTTGAATGCCGCCTTATAAACCTTACTGGCATTATTTGGGATAAGAATGTGCCTCTGCTGATCATGCATGAGTGTCTTATTATAATGAGCAAGAGGAATATCAACGGATCTCTTTAACATGTTGCAGTCCACTGCTGGACGTAGGACTCCCTCACTTCGCGGTAGACATTCCGGGCTTCCACCTTTCTCATCCAGCCTCCACCAGAGACCTTTCGCAATTAGTTGGTCCATCAGCTCCTACGTTACGTTTGCCAAGACGCGATCTCCACTCCAGAATTCGTCTGCTCCAACGGTCATCGGTTCTGCGACAAACGTGGCCGGCCCACTGCCATTTCAACTTGCTGATCCTGCGAGTTATGTCGGTAACTTTAGTTCTCTTGTGGATAATATCGTTTCTGATTTTCCATAAGAGAGACCCCGAACATAGCTCGCTACATTGCGTGTCGAGTGACTTTAAACATGGGAACCGAACCTGAAGTCAGTGTATATGTCTCAGCTGTGTATTATATTATGATTATTAGCAGTCTCGTGCACTCCATTTATGCAAATAAGCAGTGTATACTCTGTGTGTTCAGACAACCCGGAAAATTGCCAACATATTGAATGATTCCCACTTATTCGTCCATTTTCCTTTACTATCGAACTTTGATACTATAGGCGAACTACTGTCATCAACAGCACTCAATTTGACAAAAACAGTAAATTATTTATTGTTTTTGCGATTAGACTTTCGTCTTGCCTGAATTCATTCCAAGTCCAACTCGTATTTAGGCTGTTCACCATCACAGTAAATGACCTAATGTACCATGAACTTAAAATCATAGAGATAAGCCACTTAACATAATGACAGATACATATATACGCTATACCATTAAGTAGTTTTATTTTTGTGAAGAATCTATAATTAATTATTAGAGACGCTGTGTAGATTCTTGAAAAACAATATTTCATATACACTGACTTCTAAAGTGTACTATAATGAGAAATTTAGAGGTCTTAGCATATTTTTAAGGGACCCGAGTCAACCTCACTTGCCCGTGAGCAGCCAAATAACGACATTGGACCATCGCGGCGGGTTACGATTCGAAACCCCACAATATTTAAAAACCAAAAGGGGTAAGCCTTAGCCAGCTGTGAACATTGAATAACAGTATTAAAGTTTTAAAAGTATCAACACCTTTCAAATAATTGAAGAAACCTAATGTTAAACATTTGTCTTATTTTTGTAGCTGTAACTAGGACATACCAATAATTATTATACCTGATAATAATAAAAAATAAAGTAGGACCTCGAATTATGCGTTAATTATCTCTATTTTAGATATATAACAAACATTAATGCGGTTGAACCTAAAATAGGTATTAAAGTTAGTAGTTCAAGTATATATTGATGAAAATTGTTCTAATAATGAATATATAAAATATATAAGATGAAATAGATAAGATGACAGCCATTTAGTTGAGCCAAATGCGGCTTGTTGATAATGCCTTAAACCCTAAGATTGTAGCTTGGATCGACTGCTTAACGTACTATCCGGTGCACAGCATCATCTCTCATTTCGGACAATCAGGTCATTCAGTCTGTAAGTCCTAACCATACTGAGAAAAATTGTGCAAAGTATCTTACACTATGTGTGTGGTCTTCTAAACCAACCATACTAATTTAAGCCATCACACCGACCACGGAGGCAGTTAAATAGTATGTAAAGTAAGGAGTAAAATATCAATCATACATACTACTTTGCTTAAAGGGCAGAGAAAAAATCAGGCTAAGTCTAAAGCTTACCATAAAAAAGTTGGTCAAAGTAAATGATTATAATCATTGACAATGACTTACCTATTTGATATATTTAGTTTATGAAGTAGCGGCTAGCGCGTTTCTTCACAATCGATTAAGTCAAACAAACTATCGCTATGATTGCAGTCATCAATTGATAACCGAAAAATGCAAGGAAGTTCAGTGCTTTAAATAGTACGCTAATTGTTGGCCCTGGTTTAGTACCCAGCATGATGTTAACTGTTAAGAATCACAAGGCCGCCTTGGGGCAGCATGATGGCCTTATTCTGTTTATAACAATTTTTGATAGCAATGCTGTGCGAAAAGCCTATGCTTGCATTTGAACGTATCCTGGTTGAAGATGGGTAAGCTCAGTGCGAATGTTGATCATAAAGTTAAAACATCTATAAATAATGTTATAAAGAAACATATTTTATTAATAATATAATTTACAAGCAAAGTCAGTACTTTACTTTGTAAAGGCAAAAGAACATTAGTGAATATTTTCCATCCAAACTAAAGAAAGTAGAAAGAAAGAAAGGAAAACATTAATGGGCATACACAAAACAAATTATGAACTATTACAAGACAGACCCGAAGACAAAAATAGAAATACAGAGACAAAAACAACATTATTATAAATAGATACAAAAACAATAGATCTCCACAAGAAAAATAATAATAATAAAAAATGGAATAACGACAAAAGAACGAGTGTATATTCTAGGAACTAACAAGTTGTGTTGAGAGTTGTAAGGTCCTACAGAAGCATGTGCTTCGAATAAAACCATGTACAATAAAATTAAATATGTTTCAAAGTATAAAGTCCTAACAAGATTTATTGTATCGACCATTATATGAATAAAAATAACGAGAAAAACAAAAAGCTTTATGAACCTGCAGTACCTAACTTATAAAACCGCATTCATAAAACTACCATAGTTGGAAAGATAGAAAAATATTTATTGACAAAATGAAGCTATATTGATTTTTTTTAAATATAATAATAATTGGTACCTAAATTTCATTTATCGTTATCTACAACCGCTCGTGTTTTATCAACTCGTGATACGTGTATTGATGTCACCGTGGTTAGAATGCACAAAATGATGTGCTATAATGTCATTAATTAAATTAATTGATTGTGTAACCACAAAATTCCAGGTTTTTGTTCTGTGAAAGAAGGTGACTACTTCAGCACATCACTTTGTATATGTAAATAACATAATTTATTCAGACCAAATACGTCTGTATTTTCCGTAGAAATATGTTATCAGTGCGCGCTACAATTCTAAATCTATAGTATATTCTATGAATAATCAAATATTTTTAAAAGGACGTTATGTCTAACATGCTTCAATTTTTGAGTGAATTTGAAAATACTGAAATACTAATAAAAATTAAAGTTTCCTTGTATACACCAACGTAATTCAATAAATACAAAAAATAATCAAACAGAAAATATGTTTATTGATACACAAGTATTGTAATATATTGCGCTAAATCTCAGAGTTATCAATTCTATTTAATATTTACTTGATAAAGTTAACACATATGTTCCCCCTTTTTCTTAGAAATAAGTAATTAGGTTACCTACCTATACTTTATATATTTTTAATAAAAGCAAAGTTTATAATACAAGCTTTAAAATAATATAATATAGAGCCGTACTGAACGTTAATTATAATCGTGGATGAGTTTTACTCCTGGAGTTACTAATGAGTCAGGGAGCCATGTATGGTTCTGGTTTCCATTCTCCTTGTATCTTCTCCTGTCTTCTGTTATCTTCTCTCGACGAATGAGTCCTCTCTTGGCATTCACCGCGTGCCTTATGATAACTTTATAACACATAATGGCGCCGGCAGTGAACGCGAGGAGGAGGACTCGCCTTCTTTGATTTCTTCAAATTGTATTCTGCTTTTCTTTCTTCATCGTCATCGGCTGGGTCCATTTTTTTTGCATTAATACAATAAAAATTGCAATAGATTTGTGTTGATAAATAGGGTTCTGTTACAATGTTGTTACAATAAATCTAGGTATGGATGCAGATTTCAAAAGAATCAAATATTAATGACTTGTAAAGTTATTAATGTTTGAGTATTTTGGAAATAACAATGAAAAGCTTCATGTTAACAACTCGGATACCTATTTTTAACGAAAACATTATTCACGTAATTATTTATCATGGTAGCGCCTGCCAGATACAATTAGCTACTTGTTGCTCTTCAAACTTTGAGGCGCTTAATTTTACCGTTGTACAAATTGCATGTTCATAATATTATTACGATGAACATCTTCTATTACTCATAGTTTGGATTCTGTTTCGAATTTTGCTATGGGAATGTAAATTTTTCATAAATGATACCAATTTTTTTGCCATTAAATTAAAACTAACTTATTTTAATAAAGAATAAGAGGTCCTTGTTAGATTTAGCTGAGTAAAGCTGTATTTATTAATATAATGATAAAAAGTATAATTTTAATGTAATATTATCACTGCTTATGCAATTTCTTCATTCATATGGCTGTTTAACTAATATATAGTTTAACTAAGAGATACATGATCAATGTTTCGGTCACTCTATGTTATGTTAGTACTTACAAAAATGAAAATATTTCTTTTTGTTGATTGTTATATAGTCTTATAAAAAACATTGGAATAAAGTATTTACTATTGAATATTTATTTAAATTTTGATTGATATTTTCTCGTGCCGAGAATTACAACTGCACCAATATCCCTTAACTTTCAAGTTAATGCATAGTCTAATAGAATTACATGCACAGAGATTATGAGTAGGGTATGTGAAGTAAGTGACTAATCGCAACAACAATAAATAACTAATGTTTTTGTCGCTTAGGCGAATAAGTGCATAAATGTAAACACAATCAGTAACTTGCCTCTTGAATGATCCTATGGACGATTTGTTGATGCCAAGATATCCATCTTCAAACAATTTTTACATAATTTTATTCACAAAACTGTTCAAAACAACGTAACTTAGTTAGCGGACGTGAACTGTGTTTTCGACCAAACTTTTACCGTACTATACACAGAATGAGCGAGGGATGCGGTGTCATAGGTCGCCGCGACCGGGGCGCCTGCGCATTGTACGCAATAGCGCAGCTGGCTTGCAGAGGGGTAGCTCATAGAGAATAGAACTCTTACTTACTTTACCTTTTCGAACTAGTTTTTTTTATATTAAATGCTGAGGCGTTAAACTGGCACCCGCTGATAGCAGTTCACGCGTTCCATGAAGGCTAGATTGCGTTGGTAACTCTTTATGGTTATTTAATTTGGTGTTTAACACGTTCACTGCGTTGTGTGGTCATATTGGCTCATACATAACTTTCATTCCGTGCGCACCGCAAAATAGCGTTTACTCACCTGGTGCGGAAGGCATAACTTTGTGTGTTGCTATCGTAGGAAAGATATAAATATACCGTTGTTATATACACTTGAACGTGGACAACTCAGCATGTTTTTAAACTCGTGAACCAATTTGACCTCACCCGCACTTCGGTAAAAATATTAAAATCTGGTGCGGTGTGAGGTCAATATGACCAAGCGCTTCCCGCACCCCACACCCGCACTAGATGATGCGCGGGCGCCATTTTGTGACTTTAGTGGTGTGCTGCGCATTTACCTGTGACGACGTGTTGTTATGAGCGCACCAAATTTATATAACGTATTCGGATTTTTTGAAACAAAGTGTCACCGCGATTGATGTTAATCATCATAATAGTGAAATACTACGTTAAGATGCTGATTCAAGAAATTTTCAATAATTACTAATACTTTCGTTGTGTTGTTACAAAAAATAAATTACATTGAAAAAACATCATTATTTTAATTTTAGAACAACCTACAAGAATCAAGAGTTTTATTTCCATTAAACATTTTCACATATTCCACAAAAGCACTTGTATATAAATAAAAATATATAAAAGAGCAAATTTCCATCTTAAAATTTGCGGTGCGGTGTTTCCCATCACTAGTTTTTTGTTATATTTAGTGCGGTGTGTGGTCAAAATGAATTCATAAATTGTTTCACTTCTGTATGGCAGATGCAAAGAGCGAATTAAAAACGCTGCCAGTTATATATCGCTTATACATTGGTCTTTGGCCTGCATATAAAAATATTTTAAAAGAACTATATGAGGTACTGAATAAACCCGTATCAAAACAGAAACGATTGAGGGTTAATCTGACCACACGACGCACTGCAGGAAAGTCTTCTATGTGCCAAGATGACCTCTTGACGCACCAGCTGAAAGTATACCGAAAAATGTAACGCAGCGAACGTGTTAAAGAGCCCAACAGTAGCTTACAACATTATATACTGAATTATCAATAAACAGAATTTATGCGTAGCTACATTTGTAATGTATAAAGAAGTTAAAGAAGTAGATATCTAAACGTGAATTAAATATGTATAATGTGCACAATCTAGTGATTTAGAGTTTGTTGAGTTCGTTCACTCATATAATTATAATAGCCACAATACGGCATGAATATAGTTTTCCAATGGTACCCGCAATATTATGTATGTCCTATTGCTCAGTTACATTCTCTATATCTGTATCTAGACTAGTGTTAAATATGCTAGACCGTCTATTATCTAGACTTTACAAATGAATATAAAGTGTCCTTACTTGATTGGAATATAGAAACAAGTTTAAACACTAGCCATTCTTCAAGCCTGGATGCTATAGTTAGATCGACGGGCAAGCTAATTGATCGGTGATGACTGATGAGTCTATTGCCGGTAGGCTACAAAGTCTATAACATCGCCGTTTAGTATTGTTTCTGTCAGTGTTCTACAGGTTGCATTTCGGATAGTGTGCGTTTAAATTGCACAATATGATTCCTCCAGCACCATTTCTTAATCGGACAACTCGTCGTAGGGGGTTCCACCCCTTTGTTGTATACCACACATTCGTACTAAGACGTTCAGTTCTTCTTTCATCGTCCGAACTGCAAGGCAATGGAATGACCTTCCTGCGTCTGTGTCTACCGATACATACCTATATTTTAAGAGTTTTCAAAGCAAGAGTAAATCGGCATTATTTGTGCATGATACACCTCATCTGCATCGTCAATTTCCATCAAGTGAGATGGCAGTAAAAAAAATACTAAGTGTATTAAAAATGATATGCCAATTTTATTGTGATCTATGTTGTGGTGCAACGTACCTATAAATGAAGGTGGGTACGCTCGTGTGAATAGCCGACGGATCTTATCGCTCGGATCGATATTCGATTGCTGACAGATCGCGATTGTGTATGTATTGATACGTGTAGGTACTGAAAAACACTGTTACTTAAATTGCAATACTTTCAAATAAATCACTGAGAAAAACTGTGTTTTGATCACGTACAAAAGGTCGGTTTAATGCTGTTGAAAAAGTATAAAAAGTTCATGTAAGTACTCGTAAATATTGCCTACTTTTTCATATGCTCTTATGCTTCTCGTCCCAAAGCATCGATAAGGGCTTCATAATATATTCAGGATATTTGTATTTGTTTTGTTAAGCTTAAGTGCAATGCTTAAAATTCATTAATGGTACTTAAAAACCGTCGTACTATCAAAAACGTGTCATTTCTCTTATATTGATCATTACATACATAATTTAACGCGCGAATTAGCGCGCTAAGCTTTCTATATCTATGGATTAATCCATAGATATAGAAATCTCCTTAAGGAGTTTAAGAGAGTTTGAAGAGGTATAATAGGAGAGACATAAACTTAGTGCTTGTACTTAACCATAAGACTGTGTCTGAAGTCGCGTGCCATGTCTATAAATATGTGAGTTGACGATTCATTCGCGGTGCAGTTCTCGGCCGGCACGGCATCGATCCGAATCACCTGTTCCAAAGGTCACTGTTACTACGACATTGTTGTATTGTATTCATTATATAGACTCTTCTTAACTTAGAGGCTCAAGCCAACTTCACTGGCCCGTGGTACTTGCAGCCGAATAACGAACGTAGCCTTGGAGAACCGGCTAGTAACTCCAAGCTAAATAGGTCGTCGGTAAAGTAAAGGTAGTAAAGCACACAAGGCTAATATAATAACTTTAAAAAAAGCCGTAACTTAATATGCTATAGGTCGACACTGTAAATTTTGTTTTTGATCCCAAGTCAGTTGATGCATGCTGGCAACTTAATCTCACTAGATCGGTGCGGTAGGTTGGATTTAAACTCTCCTTTTATAACAAAGGGAGGGCTGGCCAAGCAGGAGACTGTTCGGCTAATACATTTGGTTCTATTTAATCATAATTACTAGATTATTAGATCAATGAAATTGAATTTATGGCTGAAGAAAAAGTACCCTAAGTAAATTACGCGAATGCTACGCAAGAGAATTTCAATTTAAATAACAGTTAAAATAGGCTATGGTCATAAGATTTTTCATATATTAATAATCATTTTAAAGTCTTCAGTGTGAAACTTCTAAAATAGATTAATTAAAAACACGATTAAGATAGCAATGGTCAGAACAACAAGAAGGAAATATGAAAGTAAGAGGAGGATTGAGTCTATTACACTGAAATTGTACAACCATACCTGAATCAAATATATACTCAATGAGGCAAGTTTAGTAGTTGTCCACACAACAATTACAGTTAAAAGCGGTAAACTTTGAGGCAATATTTGTAAAGGTTTGTTTGGTAAATCACCACTGGTAGTGAAGCAAAGCTAGCCAAACAGTGTGGCGCCGATTGATTGCCCGGGGCCGCCTGCACTCTCCATGGTGAAGGAATGTAAACATACGGGCCAATTAACCTGCCTGTGCAGGGGTGTCACTTCGTGATAATAATTAGACTATATACAATATCTGTAATAGATAATAGACCAATGTTGACAAAGGCCATCATCATATAGTTAATCATCATATAAGAAAAAAGAAAGAGAGAAGAGAGAGACGACGACAGGGTGTTTATCAAAACACTGGATTGTTTAAAAACTTATTAACACCGCTGGAGATTTTACATTGTAGTGAGAACTAAGCCGGGTCTCTCTTAAGGATAAAATCAGAAACGACATTATCCGTAAGAGAACTAAAGTTACCGACATAGCTCGCCGGATTAGCAAGTTAAAATGGCAGTGGCCGGTCACGTATGTCGCAGAACCTATGGCCGTTGGAGCAGACGAGTCCGTGAGTGGAGACCGCGTCTCGGCAAGCGTAGCGTAGGAGGTGGCTGGTGGAGGCTGAATAAGGAAAGCGGAAAAAACCGGTTCTCTGCTTTCCTCATCTGGTGCAAAATGGGGGAGACCTATGTCCGGCAGTGGACTGCAACAGGTTGAAGAGAGAGAACTAAGCAATTACTCTGCAATAGGACAGTAATTTTAAGTAAGCAAAAATGGATTTAGGATCAAAGTGTTACTAACTAGGTGATGTCAGCAGCAAAATATAGTTAGGTTGAAGCGATTACTAATGTATGTAAGATTGTACAAATATAACTTTAATAAGGGCAACAATACGTGTAAGTGAGAGGGTAAGTGAGAGGGTGAATGAGTGAGGAGAGGGACGAATGGGAAGATGGCGAATTCTGCGTGTAGGACAACGAAGTGTAAACGTGTGCAAAACGAGAGTTATTTAAATAAAAGTGTTTCTGTTGTAAATTGGCCTTACTCACCGCCCCGATTCTACATTATTCCTCTTTCTTCTTTTTATGGAGTGAAAATGTCAATGAACAATGAGATCAACCTTGGTGTAAGATTTGAAATCGCCTTAGAGTTTCAGAAGTAAGAAGTTTGATGCAATGACCTCCATTGTAGTCGGATGGACGGATTCTTGTACATTTGGATAGTAAAGAAATAGTCTTTAAATAATAAAAACGACCGATAATTGGCAATATTCAAACCAAATTTTAAAGTACAAATTGACTTTTACTGATTGGACAGTTTAACAAGCAGTGACCTAAACCGATAGTTTTCCTACTAGACCACAGAACCAGGTTCCGCTTAGTTGAATTGAATGCATATCTATTCTAGATATTAATATTTAAAATTTGAGTTAGTTTTTACGAGTTTCAACCCTAGTCCACCCTCGTCCGGCCGAGTGGCACGGATTTTGTTAATACAAGCCAAAAAGTTGACATGGCGTTGACGATGCCCGCCCAATAAACTTACCCAGCAATACGTAAACATTGCTACAGAAGCCGTAGGAGGTATCGCTAATGGAACATAAAACGTTTCCTGCGAACTATTTGCACAATTCCTTCATTAGTTTTATTATTGACGACCCATTTGATGTCGCGGTTGAGATGTCGACTGCAACACCAAGGGTACCGGGTTCGATCCCCGGGCAGTAAAACATTTGTGTGCATGAACATGTCTGTTTGTAATGGTCTGGGTGTTTTCTATGTATAATATGTATGTATTTACAAAAAAAATATGTATATAAGTATATTTATCCGTTGTTAGTACCCATAATACGCTTAATTGGGGCTAGATGGTGCTGTGTGAATGTCAAAGAATATTTATTTTATTATTAATCTAGTGATATAAACCAACATTGTGTAAGAGCGTCGGTGGCTCATTGGTGCCTTCAATCTAGAGGGTGCAGGTTCAAATGTGTCTTCGATTTTCGTAATTATATGTACGTTATCCGACGCTCTTAATACGGTGAAGGAAAATATAGTGAGGAAATCTGCGCACACCTGCAAAGAGATTCAAAGGTTGTGCGGGAAGTTGACCAATCAGCACTGGGCCCGCGTGGATGACTAAGGCATATACACCCTTTACAGATAGGCTCGTGCCCCACGTTTGAGACGTTTAATGAGCTGATGATGATGAGGTAACGTCTATGACATTTCTACAAAATTCTGAGTTGGTTTATGCAATCGCTCCGAAGCTATAACCACTCGTCGAGATGGTGTTTTTAATAATTCATCGACAATGTTATTGAGTTTCCCACTCAAGTAATGTATTAATTTTATGGGTTACTTGTCATTTATTAGGCTAAACATGCATTGTTTATTTGGCCTATTTACAAAGCTGTGTCCATAGCGGCCGCGCAAGTTTGTGTACCATCACCTAGGATACCACTTCCCGAAACATGGGTATAACCAACCCCCACACGTTTGTTGTTAATTTATACCATTTTCATAAATAAAGATACGACACGTTAAGTGGACTTTATAAAGGTACATTATCGATCTTATATTTTGGTGTTATAATTAGAATAGTGTATTGAAGTTATATGGTCTACTTTAATTTCGTCGTGTATGGTTGCTTTACATTAAGACAATTAACATGAACTAAATGACGGATAAATATAGTTATTTACTTTTGTAAGATTTTTTTTTAAATCTTTATTTAAGGAGCTTATTCACATTTGACTACGTCGCTCCATTATGTCCAAGCTATTTATATACACAAAGTTTACTTAAATTTAACATCATACAATTTATATAAATCTTTTGCCATTTTTGACAATGGTTTGGCAAGTGTTACATTGATTGTGCCGACTTGGGCAAAGGTGAGGTTAGACAGTGTTCTTATACATTGCTCGTTCCGCACAGTCTCTATCAATATATGAAAAACATCAATCACACCACAGTATTCACATAAAGGTGCTAATGATATGCCCATAAGACATGTTAACTTTCTAGATGGGATAAGTCCGGATCGGAGTCTCATTGCAGTATGAATGATCTTTAGCTTTCACAAATTAAATATAAGAAAGAAGTTTACCACCGCGCAAAAGAAACGCCAAAACGAAAACTCTCTGACGCTGTGGAACGTCTCTTCGATTCAATAGAGTGAGGTAGCAAAAGACGGGACCAGGCACACACATTTGTCCTGCATTAAAATAAATTCATCACGCAAAATAAGTGGTGTACAATTAAATATTATCTTATTTATCACTAGTAATGATATTGTGTTCTACTGCAGCTCATTAAACGTCCCCACCGAGGGGCACGAGCCTACCCGTATAGGGTGATTAGGCCTTAGTCGTCCACGCGGGCCCAGTCGGGTTGGACGACTTCCCATACAGCCTTTGAATATCTTCGCAGGCGTGCGTAAAGGTTTCCTCACAATGTTTTCCTTCACCGTAAGTGCGTCGGATGACGTACATATATTTTCAAAAATTCGAAAACACATTGATACGTGGCGGGATTTGAACCTCAGTCCTCCCGGTAGGAAGGCAACAGTCCACACCATTGAGCCACCGATGCTCTCTAGGACGTTTAATTCTTAAAAAAGTAAAACTGGTATTTTATGACACCGCGGCACTCGAGCGGAGGGCGCGAAGAGGGAAGCCCCTCGCTTCCGCTGACGTCACGAGAGTCCTCACTGGATCGTTGTCCTCACCATTAAGCCTAATTGCAGCTACGATTAAGAGTGTTCAGTAAAAGTCGCTTTGGTGATTTAGATCAAAGAATCGAAACCACTTTATAAGATATATTGCAGACTTGGAATAAAATTGACGACTCATCTGGTGTAATGGTTGATACGTCGCGTCGTCTATTACACCAAGGGTTCCGGGTTCAAACCCGGGCAGTACAATCATTAGTGTGCAAGAACATGTCTCTGGGTGTTGTGAGGAAACCTGCTCAAGCCTATAAAGATCAAGATATTCAAAGGTTGTGCGTGAAGTCGGACTATCCACACTGGGTCCGCGTGATCGGCTAAGGTCTATACACCCAACACGGGTAGGTTCATGCCACTCGGCGGGGACGTTTAATGAGCTGATAATGATACTAAGAATAGCATTCACTACTAATAATAGTTCAGGCACCGTTACAGAAAATATTTAAAGTACAACAACACAAAATTATGAATGAATGTATTACATTATGTACTATGTAGTACAGATTCAAATTCTTAATAAAGGTCATTAAATACTACAACTTTTAACAAAGAGTTAAAAGTTTTTAGTTAAAATATCCGCTTTTTTCACCCACCCTCGCAATTGTATTTAAACCCATATCAAATTGCAACTATATCGCTACACAAAATGCAATTTGAGTAGGTACAGTTTTGCACCTTATCACTATGTACTTAGGGTACACACAACAATGCGTGCTACTTAGTATTTTTGTGAATTACATAAGCCCTTGGAAGGCCCTGAGCGACCTTAGCACAGTTCGAGGGTTGTTATGGCGTGGTAATAATAGCTCGGGCTATAGTGAAGGGTCGCGTGGCGCCCTACCGGCCGTTGAACCCCGCATTCATTTATCTATCATTATTTTTTTATAATGATAGCCTTATGAATTATTTACGTATTGTAATGCGGCATGCATACGTCGTGTTGCAGATGCAGCCCGCTTAAGTTTGTGATGTTAAAAAAAATATTAAAGTTAAATCCATAAATACACTTATGAATGTCAATTTTAATCTCCCACTGGTTAGGACTGTTTTTATCTACTGAGAAGAATCTAGCATAAAATTCATTCATTACTTTAAAAAAAAACTATTTATTAACTATTTCTACAAATATTAAATAAAGCAAAGTTACAACAACAGGTACGGGGTACCTTTGCCTTTCGGTCGCAAAAGTATTTTTGGTACCAGAAGTTGTTTTTTTATAACTAGTATCAGGCTTTTTAGTTTGAAATGCACGATTCAATAATTGATTAATGTGCATAAATATAAATTGATAAGCACAGTCTCAATCATACACATTTATAACTTTTTTTTTCTTTACTTCTTTTACTTGTGCCAGTTTGAAAATTTTGTGTATTTTTTGCAAGGGATAAATATGTTGCATGTTTATGTCTGTCGGACGTTCGGTCGCTTCAATATATCACAGTTTAATGCGATAGGCCTTACACATTTTTGGAATCATATACTGTTTGAAAAATAGGTATACCCATTCAGTTTCATATAACTGAAAATTTAAATAGGTGGTAGACTCGATACTGAGTCGTCTAGTTAGGTACCACCGCAGTGCCAGATATCGTCCCGTGAAATAGGAGTGTTATGCACTTTTGTGTTTCGGGTTAAGGGCACTGTAGTGAAATTACCGGGTATGAGAGACCTAACACCTGTTGTCTCGGGTGACGGGCACAGTGCGGCATTGATGGAAGATAATAACTGTCTATCAGTTGTTGGTCTCCTTTAATGCCGCTCTGTCATGGTCTGGCGTATCACTTACCATCAGGTGAGCGTCCAGACCGTCCTGTACACTTATAACATAAAAAAACTTAAATATTGAGAAAGATAACATACAGTTCTCGGAGAAACAAGACTCTTCCGAGCATACAGTCATAACAATAATTATGACGTAGAACTATTTTTTCTTTTTGTAATATTTGTTTTAAATAACACAAAATTGCCAGTGTAAACAACGAGCTGTGAAATACAACATGGTAAATATGTGGGGAGAAAGCTCCCTGTTCAGGGAGACCGTGGGAGATAGCGCCCTGTCAGGGTCGGCCGTCGCAGCTGTCGCATGGCGCTGCTAAATCGATTGTTTGATCCACGTCTCATTGTTCATATGATTGTACGCTTTTGTCGCACTCGTGTGTGAATGGTTCCGTATACGGTATTGTTATTAATTTTTCGGCACTTTAATGGGGTCAATCATATTTCGATATGTGCAAATGGATTCTGCGAACGGTATTGTTCGTGGTGTTTATGTGAATTTATTGATCGACCTCGTCCCACGCTTCCGGTAATGTTCGTTGGTACTGTATTTCATAAGGAACCCTATTTTTGTTGCACTTTCTTGCCTTTCTTTGAGACTTGGTATTTGGCAAAATACACTGTTAACTGAAGAATTATCTGTAAAGTCTATGTATACAAATTATCCATTTTTACTTTTTACTTTTGAAAAATAATGTTGATTTGCTCAGCGGCGCGCGTCGGTTTAGTTAATGTGACTTCACGAAGTGATTTTGATAAATTTGATTTTGATAGTATGCAGCTAACATCTATGTATATATCACATATGCCACGTTTTACTGTGCGACAATATCTTATACCACGGCTAGTACCGCAGGACACAGTCTTGAATATAAGCTACAGATTCCGACTTTGATCTTTGATCCATATAAAACATCGGCATTTATGCGGGTCAGTATATTTACCAAAGTTATGTATGTATATATATGCATCCTTACTTTCGTATCCATCACAATTGCAAACCTTCAATGACGAGTAGTAAATTGTATGAATATGATAATTATATTTAAATTACTATTGTAATGGTCACTATAATAATAATTAAAATATAAAATAGCCGCAGACAGCTGTTGACAAACTGGTTTTCGTGCTGTTTTATTTAAATGCATCTTGTTTTATTTTATTGAAATAGATCTGCGTTAAAATAGGGTAACTGTGACTCGTATTATAGTTAGGGCATGTCAGAACCAGTTCGATTAGGTGCATACGTATGTCTAGAGTTGATTTTTTTTATGCATTCCACTGTGCGTTATTACAATAGGTCAGTTTAAATGCACTCATTGCATTGCTGATCGCTTGCGCGTGTGCAGGCTGGAGACACAGGAGTTGAATAAATAGGCTATTCTGAGGGTGAGAAACTATTTAGATGCAAAATTAACAAAAATAGTGCATTATTTTAGTTCCACTGCAAAGCAGAGCGCGCCTTGACAGAAAATGAGAATAGCTGAGTAAATAGTGAACATTTTGGTACCATTGAATCAGTTATTTTTAAAGAAACACTTGTAGTACTGTATGTTTTTTTCAATATTTATTATCTTCTTTCATTTAAAATCGGATTCTCAATAAATTAAAATAAAATTTGTGAGATTTAGATATGATAGATTTGGTGTTACGAGCTACAACATTTTTAACATTTTAACATGTATCGAAAATGTTAACAATTGTATGTACCTGGCTTTTATATGTAAAACAATTCAATACTTGTATGATTGAAATAGTCAAATAGAATGAAAAAAATCACAGACTATAATGCAAACATTAAACCTGACAATTCAAATTAAAAGCGATAGCAATCACCATATAAGTACTTTCATAAAAAAGCTTAGAGGCTCTACTCGAGGATTTTATAGAGCTAAAATATTATTGGTGATATATATTGTTTTATTTAATTCAAATACTTATTCGCGTACCAGCGGTGAGCTCATCGACCCTGGTCATCGATATTTCCAAAAACGTGAACTCTAAAATAGGGGCCATACCCGTAGTAGAGAGCAGACAATGCATTTGAATTAATAAGCCGGAATGGGGTGTGTAGCATAGATCGCGCTAGACAAAGCTGTTGGATTAATCGACGCGGGGCAGGGGGAGGCGCAGCTGCGCGCGCGCGGATCAAATTGATACCGCGCGCACATATGGGGAACCAAGGGCTGGCCCTACCAAGGGTTCCTTTAATTTAATTTGTCATTTACAATGCAAACTACGCATGTCTTGCGCAATTAATTATGCACTTTTTCTCCTATAGGTGCATTTTGATGAGTGGCTATGTCACACTTCATAATTATTATTATTGTATTTTGGCTTTGATTACGGGTGTGAAGCGTGTACCGTTTGGCAATGAAGTTCCTAATAAGCGTAGTTCATTGATAATTAACAGCCTATAATTTAGTACAAAAAATGTAGATCAGCCTTGTTTGAAGCTTTGTTTAGAAGTAGAATACCGTCTATTTTTTTTAACCATACTAAAAGGCAGTTGGGTAGATTTACAAGATTTCGTTAAAAATGTATGAATACGGTATATGCGCTAGTTAAATACTTGCGATACGGTTAGATTTAAGTTGGTAACCCTATATAGATATAATACGGTGCGCGTGCGCCACGTTTTGCACCCGCGCTGCGGCCGGCTGTGTGACGTACTCGTATAATGATTGTAAAAAATATACACGAACGTGGCCTGGAATGGTTCATCAGCCTTTTAAATAGCCATTAAATAAGATTCAAATTTGTTATATAATCACAATGCATTTAAGTTGTATACCTATCATAAATAATGACATCATTTAGTTAGTTTCACATATAAAAATCAAAGAATAAGTGACATGTAATCAAATATTATTAAATAATTACTAAAATAGTAAATGTGCATGAGCATAGAGGTAAAAATCAGTAACATATAAATATATAACTTGCATTTGAATTTTATTGAAACGGTCGTTAATCATAGTACTTAGATATTTTCAAATTGTTTCTATGATATCCAAAGGTGCCATAGGATTATCATGCTTGTTTATTTATAATCGACGACCTATATAGTGCGATGGTCGAGACGTGGGCTGCTACGCCAAGGGTTCCATACTACAGGCTTCACGCTTAACTTGGAGCTAGATGGCGCTGTGTGAATGTCAGTGGATATTCATAAAAAGTAAACAAAACAATCTATGGACCGTACACGAAATGAAATACATAAAATAAAACCATTGTACCTACTTAAAAATATAGTGTTATTTACAAAAACAAAATTATGACAGTGATACGGCCAAAAAGAATAAGCTGTTACATCGCCACGCGCACATTTAGGCCCGTTTTCTAGAACGAGACGCAAACATTGATCTTTTGCTCAAATAGAGTTGAAAGGGATGCCGCTGTCGTATATAGTGGTATCCCTTACTAAGTCTCGTTCTAAAATACGGGCCTAAGTCTTTTACTTCAATGTCCATTGTGAATTATTTATCAAGAAGTCATCGAAAGCCTGACTAGGTTATGCTTATAAACAATTTTCTATATAATGCTATCGATAATTACACATTAGAACCGACTTAAAGAATCTAAAGAACAATTTACTGAAAATTGGCCATTTATCCAACTTTTCAATGACTTGGAAGATATAATAAATTTTAAATCATAACAGATTAATATATAATTAGATTACTCGAGGCTAATGTAATCTGTATTATACTTGATTGTAGATCAAAGCAATCAATGTATAGGTAATCTAATTATGAAAGTTCAACTAAACAACTACGATAGCATCATTTAGGTATTTGATATATTCAGTGTACAGTTGCCATCATTAAACCGGTGCTTTGTTTAGACCAGCGATGTTTCTCAAAAACGGTGAGATCTAGGCGCGAATAAAGTGACAAAATATAGCGGCTAGAGGCCCATGTTTGCTCCCAAGACCGCCTGTGACTGAGCGGCAGGCAATCAGAGTACACGTCATCATTATCATTACAGCCTAATGTGTCCACTGCTGAACGAAGGCCTCCCCTAATGATTTCCACGCGGGCCAAACCCTAGCAGTTGTCATCCATACTACTCACCACCTTAACCAGGTCATCCGTCCATCTGGTTGGGGGTCGGCGTACGCTTCGTTTTCCGTTAAGTGGAAGCCACTCGAGAACCTTTCCTCCCCACCGGCCATCGATTCTACGCACTAAATGCCCTGCCCATTGCCACTTCAAACTTGCTAATCCTGTGGGCTATGTTGGTCACTCTTATTTCCCACGGATATTCTCGTTTCGCTTCCTTATGTCATAACTGGCAACACACACTGGTCAGAGACCTTCGTCTTGAGACACTGAGGTATTTTGGACGAAAAGATCTACCTTAACTTTCCGAACGCTGACCATCCTAATTGGATTCGACGAGAAACTTTCATCTCAAAGTTGCACCTACCTATTTGGACTTCCTGTCCCAGGTAAGTATTCATCTACAGCTTTGAGGACAGAACTCCCCACTGATATCGGTTTAGGTACGACATGGGTATTAGACATGACATTCGTCACGTCCGTGTTCGAGATTTCACTTAAACCCTAGGTTTCGAGCATGTTGCCTAAATCCTCCATGTCTATATGCTATGACTGCTATATCATCGGCAAATCGAGCCATTAACGTTGATGCCGAGTCCTTTCCCATCGAGCAGCTTAAACATATCTTCCAACGCGGCAGTGAATAGTTTCGGAGCTATAACGTCTCTCTGTCTCACTCGTCGGTGTAATTGCATAGGTTACTCGGATTGACATAGAAGTGCTCTCATATAAACCTCTCAATTCGTCGATATAGCGGTAGTCAATATGGCACCGTTCGAGGGCATGACGCACAACCAGTCTCGATTAAATCGAAGACTTTCTCTTAGTGCACAAACGCCAAGCCGCCTGAAACGCCGGTTAAACTGTCCGGTCTTCTGTATAACCTGCCGCAGCGTATGTATATGGTCTATGGTAATAAGCGTTTGAGGAACCCGGCTTGTTCGGGAGGCTGGCAGTCGTCAAACCTACGTGCGAGACGGTTCGTGATGACTCTGGAGTACAATTTTTAAATGCTCAATAGCGTGATAGGTCCACGTATTTAGTACACGTACTTATACTATTTTCGTCGAAATAGAAAATTACTAGTAAGTAATGCATTTATTATTTTGCTATTGTAGTATTATAATGCTTCATGTCTTTTAAAAATACTGATTTCAGTGACTCATTCCACCGTGTAAGAAGGTGGATGTTTTTTTTCGTACAACGTCTGGTTGATATCGTTGGAACACCTTTAATATCCGACTTCATCCGCGTGGAATAGTTAATTTGGCCTAACGCTCTCTTTAACCCGCTACTTCGTTTACATAGGTGAGTAAAAACTACGATAACACATAAGATATTTATTTAAGTTGAATTATGTACAGGGCAATTTTATTTAAAATGAAATACTTGTGATAAATAAGTATTTATTTGGATAAGGATTAATATGATATTTATGAAAACGCCTTCACAAATGATGCATTATTAGCAAAAAATATGTTAAAGGGAGCTAACCTTGATGATATTTAGCATATAACCTTCCTCAATCAATTATCTATCTAATACTGAAAGATTTTTTTAAATCGAACCAGTAGTTTCTGAGATTTGCGCGTTCAAACAAACTCTTCAGCTTTATAATATTAGTATTGATTACTGGTCCAAGCAGGAAATCTAAAAAGTAACAAACTCTGAATATATTATTTGACAGGATGAAAAATCCAGATCCTTATAAAAAGGACAAATATTATGAATGGAACGAGGCTAATAAAAATCGAGGCTGTAAAATCTAAACAGGCGTTAATGCTGCTGCAACTTCGTACGGTGTGCCAAAGGCGACATTACATCGCTGATTGAAAGATACTAACAATGAAGTCGGTTAAAAAGGTTAAAAGTTGTTTAAAACTTATGGGGTCTGAAGGCGGACTTAAGTTTTGATACGTTTTGTTGTACTGATTTTGCTAAAGCTTATTAGAGGCTAAACAATTATCTAAGACTTCACTTCCATATTATTACAATATCATTAGTAAGTAACTTTTAACTGCATGACCTTATTAGAGTAATTTGGAAATGTAATTGATTGTACACAAATCAAAATGTTAAAGAATATGGATAGCTAGAACATAATGGTTTTATAATACCAGAGTGTGATACATAAAGAATAATTATCATGTAAAGAGGTATATTACATAGAATTTTTTTTTCACTCATTTCTTATATAAAAGGAAAATATTCATAAAACCTAATATTTTAGGTACGATACTCCAGGATAGTCGATACTGTCAAACACGATTAAGATTTTAACCCCATATTAAAATGAGCTGTGGAATCATCATTTTCAGAATACTATATTAGCAGCGATGAACTCGATATGAATTTGTTACGATTAAGAAAAATATTTGTACTTTGTATTTAATAGAAATGTCCTTAATTGTTACAATGTGTGCCTATTGTATTGAAATTATTTTAACAGTACAGCTATTGTATGTATGAAATATGAACTACATACTAAAACTAAATATTATTAATATTGTGTACATTATGTTCACAAAGTACCCAAAATTAAGGACATTAATTTATTAATAGGACAGCCAATAAACGATTAATGAATCCTTCAGACTAAATATCTAGAGAAAAACATATTATAAATGATTATTTATGGGTTAAATCATACCTTAATATAGTATGCCATTTTTGATATGATTATGGTAGAAACCTCGGAGTAAAAAGACCAAAGAGGTAGCGTCGCCCACGCGCGATAATCTGTCGATCGATACGGCCGCTTATCGAACGGGCCTTGTTCGATACATTCAATAAGTGATTGAGGTTTCTTTGTTTATTTAACAACGCCAGGTAAATTGTTGGTTAGTTAGGGTTTGATTTCAATTAAAACGCTTTTTGTAAATTAAATACACAATTAACCGCTCGAAGGAAGGAAAGGCAATTGGAAATCTTTTGATCTGGGGACGGTTATCCTGCTGCTTTTCTGAAAGTAATTGTTTATCGTTGGTTGAAGTTCCTCCAGTTATCTCGTGTTCTGTCCAATGTGGCACAAAAATATATATAGTTACAATGTATTTAGGTGACAATAATAAAACGTAATTAAAATGGTGAGATATCTACTCATTTTATAAATATTACTCGAGGGCTATTTGCCTATTTGTAGATTTGACGGTTGTTTAAGTTCTTGAAATCTAAAGTAACTTTAAAACCTAAGGTATCACTATCTTAAGCGCAAAATCACAAAAAATATAACGTTAGGTATAATTTATTACTTTAGCTCTATAGTCCAATTTTGGGGCAGACCTAAGGTAAGTTTCTTTTTTCCGCTCTCTTTCAAGTGACTAAGTCGCAAAACCGCATTTACTACTAGCTACTACACTACTTTGAGATCAAAATCCAAAAAGGATGAACATTTGTCTCTTGGTTGAAGCCAAATAAAATGTACATTTATTTTAAACATGTTTATATATTTTGCTTCAATCAGTAATTCTTACCTCATTTTATATTTACATAATATTATGTCATATCAATCTAGGAGAAATTAGAATCAGTACTTTGTTCAATAATATTTCTAATTGTTTCCATTTCTATTTGGCCTATGATTTAATTGTTCTTTTATCAATAATGCTGTATATTCAAATAGGAATTGATTTAAAATCTGCGTAAAATTTTATAAGACAGTAAATTATGGATAATGATTGTAGTAACAAAAACACCATAAATCTTCTAATTTTCAATTGTCAAAAGAAAAATATGTGCACAGAAAATCACTCATAAAGTTCTAGTATCGTCTTAGCACGTTTACCTTTCGCAGAATAAATATAAAAGTAAAAAACTGAAAAGGATTAATTTCGCTATAGCACTTCCTTAATTTATGAAACCATCACTGCACCAGCTAGAAGTATCTTTACTGGATATATTGATAGTCTATTTTAAATCTTAATATTAAAACAAAAAAGTTACTTTTACGTTTAAATTAAGAACGCAATCCGGACGGCCGCCTACGGCGCGTGCCTCGTAGTAACTACTACGCGCTACGGCCTATTTGCTACGGCAGGTGCTTAATAACCCTATCAGTATGGAAAACAACCCAATGAACTGACAATTGGATAGAACAAGGCATGAATACGCATCTTTGTTGTTCGATGGGTTCAAGTCCTTAAGTTGTTGTAATGAAATATTATTCAAAGAATTGTTGTTTTTTATTGAATAAATTCAGTTTAAATGCGAATGAAAATATAATAAATTCGTCAGTTAAATGAAACAAGCCCAGCTGCTTACAACAAACCGACTTCACAACGGAGCATTCTTTATAGATATTTTCTTAATTTGAATGACTTATTTTATGTTAGTCTACTTGACAGAACTGCGGTTAAAATAATTAAGTAATTTCTGTATGGTTGTTTTACTAGTAAAAATAATTTTTGTTTAATATTGTAGATAAACCTATTTTTAAGTTTATATCTGTTTTAAATATTAAAATCTTATCGTTATTCCCATAATTTTAGTATTACCTATATTTGATTTTGATAAAACTTCCCCACCTAGGTAGATTAAATCAAAATTACCAAAAACGAGGCGTAAACAACATTCGATTTCCCTTATATGAAGTGTTTCATAACATCACTATAGTTATTATTACTTAGTTAGTGTTTTTGTTTTGTTTGTGAACGGCCGTGTTGTTAGGAGTATTAAACGGAATTACAAAATGCTAATATATTTCATTTATTTGATTAAATCATCTATGAAGTTTTTATTGGTAAAATTCGTGACTGGCTGAGTCGCTAGGCTACGATAATTTAGAATTAAATTGTGTTTTTGTTATGTCGTATTTGTTGCGTATTTCCTCTATATCATTATTTTATAAAATCACTACTGAAGGATTTTGCCACTAAGACTTTAGGGTGCCTTAGAATAGAAGTTCATATAATTGTTTTTACAGTATTAAAGAACATCTTGACCGACGGAGCTGATTCAAATGTAGTAGAATTGTATTTTATTCAATAATTATTGTGTTATGTTATGACTAATTGTGAATTTCAGCTATAAGCATATTATAGTGTTAGCCAACGATGGATTAAAATATTTTTGCATGCTATTTAAATGGCTAAACACGAGAACAGTGTACCAATGTAAACGAACATCTTCATGCCATGTTTGAAGCAAATAGAGATTATTATTATTATAATAAGCTTTCAGTTTTGTCTGTTAGGTACCTTTTAGTTAGACCGTGTCGTTAGATATACGAGATTGTAAAACGTGTGGCGTCGCAGCGGCGCTGGCGCGGCGCCAGGACTTGCCAGTGAAAGTCACCCACCACATGGTTGCGTGCCCAACCCGACTACTGATTACGCTGATACCACCCACTGGATTATTATTTGACTACAGGCGCTACGGAATGAAATTAAGTAAAATCTATAGTCTTATGTTACTTTTAGGAATGAAATTAAGCCACTTATGAATGAAAATGGAGCAACTATTCCGAAGTGTAGAAGAATGAAGAACTACTGAGAAGAATCCAGCAAATAACTTAATAGTTAATTACCTACTCATACATATAATGTGGATAGTTCAATTCGATTTTTCGAGAAATCAGTATGGCATGTTTTAAAATAAGTCGAACTTTAAAAGTACCAAAAACTTTGAAATCATAATATCCGCGAATATAGTTTTTTTTTCTTCTATAACTTTGAACATATTGTTTGTTTTAGTATTGATACAATTTATAGGCACCGGTCAGTGATTACTCTTACTGAATCAATATTTTTTGATGATTTGAGCATGCTTAGTTACAATTTCGTATAGCGGTTAATGAAATTTCCCTTTTATGATTTTTTTATGTCACACGGCAATTGTTACTGTGACTGATATTTATTTTAATGCGCTTGATCCGTAAATTTAAATGATTCTATTATTTAACAACTTCTTGTATAGAAGACTTCTTGTAACCGGCTCTTTACGAAAACAAAGCTTACCTACATGGTGAAGTTATTTAGACAAAACAAAGCAATTTAGACTCATGTTTTCATTTGATCGAATAACAAATAATTACTAACTACGACAATTGCATGCGAACATAATATTTAATTGTAACGTTTCAGCGTAGAAGATGAACTTATAATTCGCAGTATATAGCAGAGAAATGTTTAAGAAAAACTTATTCAACTTTTCAGAACTCATCATTAATTCAAATACGTGGTTTGTCTTTTATTTATTTTATGCAAACGATGTGTCAGGAACTGAGATCTAATTTATACGACATCAATTTATCGTGCAATTACCCTTTCAAATAAACGGCAGAGTTAATCTCAAATCAGAATATATTTTAAACATATTTTGGCGCTTAGTTTCAAGATATTATTTAAAATATATTTCAAGCTACGTGCGTACAACAAATTTGCGTGCAAGTAACACTTTTGCTTATGCAGTGGAAGTGGTTTAATTTTGATGGTAAAAGCTTTTGAAATATAGTGATTTTATGTTTGATTTTATAAACATATGCTTTGAACTTATAATTGTTGTTGTTACAAGTTGTTAATTATCACAAGTTGATTGCATACTGAATTAAAATTTATTTGAATGACCCCATTTTAGGATTTGAATTAAGAAAGATATGGCATGTCAATTTACACCAGCATCAATATCTAAATGCATACCAGAACCTATACCAAATCTCATGGAATAATATGTACGGGTCACGGACTTACTTATAACATTTTTATGATATCTCATAAATTATGGACAGTTATTAAAATATGTTTATAGTAAGTAAAATATGATTTATATTGGTCAAAACTTAAAGCTTTTCATTATCAAACAAATTGCGACGAACAGTGTGTTTTCAGTAATATGTTTCACGCACAAAACGTCGAACAAATTACAAAATGTACACTCACGATCAATTCGACTTTAAAATTGTACAACATAATAATCTGCGATAAGATCACACGTGTTTGTATCACTTGTGTCACGGAGTGTCGGGCGAACGCGGGCACAGCGTTGCATGCGTACGTACCTGGAGCGGCGGCACGGAACACTCACAGCACGACCGACGGTACTGACACTCGCGACGCGACCAACGGTACGTGCAAACACCAAAAGCAAAATGGACATACCTGAGGGTGTCGGCTGGCACGGGGCGCGCTCGCTACTTGAATGAGGTCCCCGGGCGGAGCGGCGCGCGCAGGGGGCGCGGCCAGCCCGCGTGGCTCCGGCCCTGCCCCGCGCCCCCGCCTGCACCGCTCAGCTGAGCCCTGATTAGCCCCCGGCCGGCCTATTCAATTAAGGGCTGCTCGCCGGCCGGTGCATCGCGGCCCGCGGCTGCCCGGACGGCCTTTGAGCGCTCTTCATTACGGACTCTCCATCGACGATCCCGTTATTCTTATTACGCCCCCGAGCGCTGCGTCCGGGAAACTAAATTTGAATTTTTTCGACCGCCTCCAAGCAATATCGGCGAGATATTTGTTTATTGGGTGCCGTCCTAGACTGTCTCTGGCCCGATTATACGCTGCCTGGATGCGAGCGCTATTGCGAGCTATTGTTTTTTGGACAAAGGATACATTTTCATTAAATACGCTTTGCTTTGAAGCTCCGTTACGTGTGCATAGTTACGCTTGCCAGATGGATGCCATAGTTTAAAAGGTTTAAGTAAAAATAAATCGAACTAGATTTAAGGACTAAGATGCGAACTTTGTATTTAGGTATTAAACATCTAAATACGATGTTAAAATTCGAATAATTTCTAATTCAATGAAGTTTTGGTAATAACAAAAACCTCGTTATTATCAAAGCACGCATAAGATAGGGAGAGCTTTAACATCCTTGTGAGTTGATTGAGAAAGACCATTTTTGGAACTATTACCACATTTGAAGAGATCTGTAGCTGCAAATAAATACAAAAAATTAAAAACCAGAAAATCAAAAGTTTTAAAAAACATAAAGCTGTCGACTACGGTTAATCATCGTATTTTATAGGGTAACTTCACACAAGTGCTGTAATGGCAAGCGACTTAAACTCTGCCAAGAACTTGCAGCTTTTAAACTATTAGCGCGGGGAACATATTTGAATTGAAAATGAAGCGCCGTCACTCGAGCGGCCGCTGCGATGTTCCGATGGGTTTAGACTTGTTAAGACTGTAATCTCTTGTAATCTAACTTGTTCAATTAATTTGGCATTATATTACGTATCAGACCGTAAACAAAGTATATTATTTTTACTAATTCCTCTTGCCTCAGGTTTGGGCTCCAAATTTTATGAAACTCTTATTATTAAATGTAGTTTTTTTTCTAGCTGTGATTGGTAATAAGTTTTGACACCGTGAAACGACCGCAGTGAGATTAGAATACAATCGTCTCAACCCCTACTTATAATGCGCCTTATCAAAACATTTAGCAGTAGCAGTAGCGTTTCTGTCGCTCTTTCATTTAATTTTTCATACATTAAAGTTTTCATAAGTATTGCTGTAAAGGATAACGACTCGTTGATTATCATTGAGTGTACAAATAAGGCAAGATATTTGGCTATACAAGTATAAGATTCGGCTCTAAATGAGCCGTAGGGGTAGTAATTTAAATAAAGCTAAAAATAATGCAATAAATGTAATCATATGTTGTATATTAAAAAAAAATCTATTTGACAGAAAAAAAATTAGACTCAAATCAGTATAATTAAGTCCATTCGGTGCTAGTCTGTGCTCCGGAATTCGATGCTATGTAGCATTATATCTTCGTGTAGCAGCTACGTCGATATTGTGAGATCTTCGCAGGCCTCAAAATCGTTAAGTAATGAAGAAAGGTTGTACGAGTATTCGAGAAGAATATGATTTAACATCTTTAACTTTTAGAGTATTCTTTAAATGAATAGTTTGGGATCTAAGCTCTTTGTTATCTTCTTGATCTTATCTATTATAGATTTCCTTCATCTTATTTTACTTCCAACACGTATTAGACAAACCACAGATTTCCCAATACAGGAGATGGGGCAAGCCGCGTTTAAAGTGCGACAACTGTAAGCTCAACGAGCATACACTGGCTACCAGTTTACGCTCTGTGAGACGAAACAAGACGTATGAATATTAGAATAAATTACCGTTTTTTCCAAAATGCCATCCTGTGCAATTGCAACATGCCATCATCGCAATGAATCAGTAAATTTACCAAGAAATATAATAACTTTTCACAGGTAAGAACCGAAAAGAAATTGCGACACTGGGACTGCCTATAAACGGCGGCTTGTCCAGTCTAATGTATATTCTGATGTCTGTGAGACAAACTAAGCGGGTTACGGTCTCTAACTGCTCGATGCTGAAAGTCACGGGGGCTGCCTTTTTTATGAGATTATAATATGAATAACTAGTATAATAACTTAGATATAAGCAATTACTGATTATAATTATATACTAAATGATGTTTATAAAAACCATTTCTTGTGCTTATATTACAAACAATACGACGCCATAAAATGATCAACATAATGTCTGTCTTAGTATATACCACCATACGTAGTAGTAGTCACCATTTTCATCCTTTTTTCATAAGAAATAATGACTTACTTAAACACGATATTAAGAGTCATTTAAACACAAATTTTTGTATTCTGAAGTTTTTTCAAATACGCTGTTGGTTTTCTTACAAAATAAATGAATAAATAATTGAAAAATGACAAAGGACCTTAACGAACTTTATACATAAAGGCGTTTTGTTATATAGTATCAACATTGCTACCGCGGTACCGTGAGAAGCCGAGGCGGGGCTATATGTAGTAAATACGAGAGATGAGACCTCACGTAGACAATAATATACTTGGTGTCTCTCAAATAATTTTCAGTGTTGAAAACACATTCAAATACGAAATGTTCTTAATCCCCTGAAGGCGGTGAGCGAGCACGTCGAAACTCGCGGATAACAGAGCCGTAAAACAGAACTTCTGCAATGACAAAAGTTGGAGAGGACCGGAGGTTAGACCCGCGGCCTCGACTCGTAAACACGTACGACCAACATTTAACACGTATTGGTTTTTTATAAATACCAATAGGATCGCGTTTAACGCCGGCACAGACGATGCCGAAAGGCACCTAGCATGGAGCACGCTTACCTAGATAAGAACCTATTCGCTCATGATTTAAAGATCCCCATATTGTACTTTTCGGGAAACACAGACTACAGCAGGGAGTTCCACAGTTTTGCAGTGGAATAAAAAATTAAATTTCAAAACGCTTCGTGGGACACTTTGGAATATCCTCTGTGTACATCGAGTTTTGCCGACTGGCGGATTATCCCATGTGAAAATGGACTAGAACAAAACTTGTAACGCTATAAAACATGTTACATATATGGTGGTATGCACCAGACTAATTACTTCAAGTATCAATAATTGATGTGCGTATCTGTTTTGTAAAGCAAAAAAGCACGTACATCAAATTTTTCATAAGAAAAATTGGGTCTTTTTAAACATGTAATTATTTATTGATATAATTACAATAATCTAGTTTTTGACCTTTAACCGGATTATTATATAAAAAATATAATATTTTATTTATTTATAGGTATGCCAACAGTACATATACTTAACTAAGAATATCACAAATATTTTAATTAATGTTCTAGTACATGCACCAATTACAGGCATACACAACATTCTCTAGTAACAAAGAGCAACAACAAGATAACAAAGAAGTATTTATTATTCCAATCCAAAAATAAAACTATGGAAATTAAGACTGCTCAGCAGGTAAGCTTAGCAGTTCTCCTTTGAATTTCAGGTAGGTGTCGCGGAAAATATCATTTTTTGGGAAACAATTAAGATAGTAACTATATTCGTCATAAGATCTTGGTAGGGGGGAATGATGACCCAGATTTGATCGAAATAGAGGTTTATGAAATAATTTAACAATTGGTTTGCGGGGCATCGAGAAAGGAACCGCCAAATTGATACGTTCCACGAGCTCAGGGCATTTGATTCGATTATTAATGAGTCGATGCAAAAACGCAAGATCAATAACAGCGCGTCGGTGGCGTAATGTTCTCATTTTGGAAAATTTTAGTCATGAGACTAAAATTTTTCACGACTGATGTCTGTGACTCACTCCTGGTGACAAATAAGCGACTGATCGTGTAAAAGAGCGTTGAATTTTTTCAATTCTCTGCGAGTGAACAGCGTACATAGGATTCCAAGACACACTCGCATACTCTAAGTGACTTCTGACTAAAGTATTAAACAATAGCTTATGAGTACTGATCCGCTTGACGTCTTACTGTTTCTCTTAACAAATCCTAACTTTGAGCCGATTTTTTTATAATATTATTTATGTGTGATGTAAATATAAGACGTTTGTCCAGGATCACACCCAGATCACGGATTTCATCTACTTCTGTCAATGTAATATTGTCTAAACTATAACTGGATGGATATGGTTTATTTTTCCTTGTAAATTTTATGTGGTAACATTTTTCACTATTAAGTGTCAATGCACCACCTAAGTACATTGTCAAGATCTTTTTGAATAAGATCAACGTCAAGAGAACAGTGCATAGGATGGTAAAGTTTTAGGTCATCGGCAAAAAATGAGAATTTACAATGTTCAATATGCCAATATGCATAGATAAATCATCAATGAAAATCAGAAATAGAATTGGTCCCAGGTGCGAGCCTTGAGGAACCCCAAAAAGCGTGTGGTATTTCCTAGACTCGTAACCGTTAACAATTACAACCTGAGATCTATTTTCCAGGTACGATCGGAACCAGACCAGTAAGCTACCACAGACAGCATACGCCTCCAATTTGGATATTAGTAGAGAGTGGCAGTGGGCTGGTTACGTATGTCGTAGAACCGATGGCCGTTGGAGCAGACGAGTTCTGGAGTGGAGACCGCGTCTTGGCAAGCGTAGCGTAGGACGCCCTCCGGCCCGATGGACCGACGACTTGCGGAAGGTCGCTGGTGGGAGCTGGATGAGAAAAGCGGAGGACCGGGATATCTGGCGCAAAATGGGGGAGACCTATGTCCAGCAGTGGACTGCGATAGGTTGAAGAGAGAGAGAGTGGCTAACGGTGTCAAAAGCACTTTTAAAATCCGTATATATAGCATCAATCTGACCACCGCCATCCTCTTCCCCCATCAAGTCTGATACAAAAGCTGTGAGGTTAGCTTGGGTGGAACGACCATTGCGGAACCCGTGTTGACTGTCAGATAAAATAATATCCACTTGACGATATAAATAGGGGTAAATTAAGCTCTCAAACAATAATGAGAAAGTGGACAGTATTGATATTGGGCGGTAGTTTTTATTGTTGCTGGCATCACCTTTTTTATACACTGGATCTATTCTAGCCTTCTTCCACTCGTTAGGAAAAGTACCATTGGATAGGGACTTGTTAAAAATTAGAGTGAGAGGCAAGCTGAGAGTAGCGCCACATCGCTTGATGAAATATGGTGGTATATTGTCAGGACCTGCTCCCTTATTGTCATCGAGAACTTTCATTTGTTTAGCCACTTCCACATCGTAAACCGCAGATGGGATTTGAAATTTGATGTAAGTAACGGAAAGATACACTTGTGGAAGGTGACATGGCTGGTACAAACGATGATTCAAAGTGCAGAGCAAAAAGGTTTGCTACATCAGGCCCTGTTGTTGCAGGTGATGTACCCAAATACATTTTAGAAGGAAAGCTAGACCGATTGTACCGATTATCTTTAATAAATAGCCAAAATGCCTTCGGATTCCCATTATTTATATTGCTTTCTATACTAGTCCTATATGTGATGTTACACTTGTCAATAAGTTTATGGCATTTCTCACGTAGGCGTTCGTCGTAGGTCAGGGTTTAACCTCAAAATTACACAAGTTTCTATAATGATTTTTGTGATAACTTATGATTTAAAGCCACTATTGAAAATCCAAAAGCACTGTAGTATTGCTTGTTACGTCACACAGGTAAAAATTATAACTTTTAATATTCGTAATCTGAATAAAACTACGGAGACAGATCAAAACGTGTTGCTCATAAGCAGGTCGATGTTTAAAACCTGTTTATAGACTTTACTGTAAATATTCATTTCTTATTGTTGAAATGTATGAAGAATTTCCACCACACCACGGTTGCCTATCTCGTACGAGTATAGGTAGTTTAGATTTCAACGTCATGCCTCCGAGGGTTCCTCAGATAAAAGACAAACAGGCAGACAGAAAACTAAGGAATCTTAAATGTCTGTTCAATGACTTATCTTGTGTGTGTGGAAACCTTATTATTATGGATTTATTTTCAGGTACAATATAATGATAATAATAAATAGACGAATATAATAATTGGTATTTATTTCATATCATATTAATTTAAATTCAACCGAGAGCTAAATAATTAAAACAAAGCGGCAAACACGACGGGTTGTATTTACAAAGTCACTGCATGACCCAGCTTCTTTGTTAAATGATGATTATCAATTTCGCAGTGAAATCATTTCCTTCCATAACCAAAGTTAAATGTAAAATAACTGCAGAGTTCGTAAACACAACGCTTTGAGGCCGCCTGTTGCCATCCGAGAACAATGCAGCCTGCCCTCTAATGGATGCCTTAATAACCTTGGGTGAAAAGATTTTTTAATAATTCTCAAAGCGGTGCACCATTAGATGACCGTTCTTTTTACTTTGTACTAGCTGTTCCCCTCAGTATTACTCGCGTTATAAGATTATATTCTCCCGCAGTAAAACATAATCTGAAATCGCTTCATTAAGTCAAGCGACGCGCGGCCGCGGTAAATTATATCTCTGTTTTTCGAAAATAAAAAGTATTTAAAATAAAAAAGTAAAGCATATTGATATTCTTTGGCGCAGGATATTAATTATAAAATAAAATAAGCGGTGAAGTATACGGTATAGGCACCTAACTCATTAAGAGTCTTCATTTGTAAGTCGATTTCTGAAAATTATACAAAATTTATGAAAAATAAATTATGATTTCATAGAAAAACATACAAAACATGCTTTAGTTGTTTGTAAGATTACGCAATATTCTTATTAGACTCAATACAATACATAAACAGCGTTATTCGGATATAAATTATTTTCCTTAAACATAAGAAAATTATTAAGACTTCAAATACCATTTCAACACGGTGTTGCATTTCTTTGGCATGTGCTATTGCAATTGTAAAGCTGGTCACAATTAATAGAACTATCTCGACTATTGTTAGAGCCAAAAACACAGTAAATGCACAATTAGTGGCGATTTGCTGGCGTCGGCAAACGGCCGGGACGGCTGGGATCAGTCCGAACACAGCAATAATGACCTCGCAAATAGTTCACACGAATTTTAGAGCTCGCTTTAGTCACAAATAGCAGTTAATAGCTGTATGCTGTGTGTAACCGTTATACATGTTTATATCAGGAATCACCTTAATGGAGAATAGATGACTTTATGTTTATATAGGCACGTGATTGCTTTTATATATTGATTTACTAAATTTATTATTAACTAAACTTGTATAAATTTTGACAACCAATTGCTATAAAAAACTGAGTCTCAGAATGAGGTTCATGATCCTTATTGATCAAGTCTTCTATACATACAAGTCTTTTACTCTAACTGTCTCATCTTTGTTTTGTAATGTTCCATATACAACAGTCTTCCTTTACGGAACATTTTATTTTACCAAATACCATTAAACATTATTTTTTAAAGTGATTTATACTATATTCACTTGCTTATAAAGTAAGATATA
The DNA here is from genome assembly GCA_019425675.1 of Leucinodes orbonalis. NCBI lineage: Eukaryota > Metazoa > Arthropoda > Insecta > Lepidoptera > Crambidae > Leucinodes > Leucinodes orbonalis. Next base: position 190,299 of record PQWD01003157.1, read on the forward strand.
CTTAGGAACGCTGCGGCACTACGGACTACGAAACTCAACAATGCTACGAAAGGACATGTAGGTAAGAGATGCGCGCGCGCAACTTACACCTGCAACGCCCTAAGTCGAGGTTTGCATCCCACTCCAGGACACCCTTAGGCTAGTTGTGTATATTATTTTGGGCTAAGAGCCAATTGTCCGGTGACGCTGTGAAGGTAACCCTCGGCCAGCAGGGATAAGTCATTCCGAAAAAAACATCTTGTACCACACACATGCAAATATAACCGCAGAACAAAATTAAAACATCTACATATAGGCTATACGAACTAATAAGTTATTTTTCCAGATTATTTTGTTATTTAAAATATTGAGGGTCGCAAGATTGAAGAAGCAGGGAGACCTCCATCATCAATCTGTCGCTAATATGAGTGCCATCTGGCGCGATCTTGCTTATATGCAGCGCTCTTCATTCCATAACTCGTCTTACAAACAAAGTTTGAAACATTATAAAATGGGTACAATTCATTCGGTTAAAAATCGAAACGCTTCTTTATTTGTTTCATTTGAATAAACATTTTAAACTTACACACAAAATGTAGCTATTATATAGCATAGGTACGATTAATAATAAATGAACTCGTATCTGTCTTTCGAAATTTGTTCCATGGAACACACCCTTGTACATAAAAAACTTACAAAAACATCGTGTTAAGTCACACATTATTCGGGAGTTTTGAATTTAAACCTAGCAAATATTGAATTCGAAGTGCGCGGGTTAATGGAAAAGTTCGTCGGTTGCCGGCGTGCTGTAAATCTTTCCGTGCTGTATGTTTCGCGTACGAGTGCTGTTAGCGAATTTCCCAGGGGCATACGCTGTTCCCTTTATATGTTAATGCCTATTGATGGAAAAAGATCTCTCCTAACCTATTCCAGTTCTTTTGTCATTTGTAAAATGATTATTATGTCTCGCTATTATTTAGGTTAGAAGAAGGCTTTTACGACCGTCAGTGTTTTTAAATAAAAATGGTACGAAAAGCCCTCTAGAAAAACAAGACATATTTTTTGCATCATTTATCATGATTAAATGTTTTTCATAAAAAGTAACTCAAAAGTTTAAAATTATAAGATCGTTGTTACTTACCTAAATGTCTTAATCGTTGTGCAGCTAACTTGTAGTCTTTGTATAAATATTGTTTAAGTGTATAAATAATTGAAGTTGTATTAGAGTATTTAATATTGTAATATCGCCAACATTCTCATATTAAGGAATTTCAAGTTAAGTGCATCTGTTTGAAATTCAACTCAAGTCTCTTAAGCATGGATGAGTTGGAACGGGGCCAATGTTTGGGGCGATCATCTCTACGTTCCGCGATAACTGCATTCACGGCGAGCGAACCGTATAAAGAAACTTTCCACGGGCGCTAGGAGCAAAGGAGAAGCGCGGCGATTCGTAAACGCGCCCCAATCGAATTTCCACGTTCGGTGGAAGCCTAAACCCGCCTGCAGTCACAGTCGGCTGCAGCGACGATGCTTCCCGGCCCGATGCCTGGGTCGCACTTCGCTCGAGCGATCAGCTCGCCGCAAACGCCGGCGGTGTTTGTCTAATTGGACTTTATCGCGTTCTCGATAAGGTTCGACGTTAAATGCGGCGGATGCAGGAGGCTGCATGCAGGCGTGTGATTGCGGGTGCGCGGGGCGCGGTGCAGGTGGGCGCTGTGTGCGTGCTCAGGTGCTCGCCCGGTTGCCCGGTAGCCCGGGCTCGTCGCCATAGCGACAGCCGGGACCTGCCGCACGCAAACAAACGAACGACGAGCGCGACAGCGGCCATGTTTTGATTTATTACTCCGTAATCAAATATAGACTTTGGTGTGTCATTGTGATACGGGGAATTTAGCATAAAGTAACTTACATAATTCAGAAACGTGAACATAATTAAAATTGTAACATAATTTAAAATGTGAAACTAAGAACAAAAGTTTGTTTAACTATCTAAAAGGAAGCCGTATTTCTGTGGATTAGAGTTAGCTTCTTTTTTCTGATTTTATGGCTCTAGGGTTTGCTAAGATGATGGCCCCGCTATTGTGTTGATTGGTGTCATTGATTTTAACGTGATCCTACCGACACGCTGGGTCCATATTTCAAAGCCGATGTACGCAAATCCGTACAGAGGATATTGGATCAATACTATCAATATTGCTTCACTGGCAATGCTGTACACCGTATTGTCTACACAACATACTGTAACGCCGCCACTTCGGGATTGGTTCATTGTTGCGTGATCATATCGAAATCAATTTGCATTTCAGCATTTTGTTAATGTATTTTGTCACATATGAAAATCTTATTTACCTACACACTTTTTGGTGGGATGTGTAATGTTTTGTATCATTTATTTTATCTCATTTTGTAATACATTGCAGGCTGTGAAAGAGCAAATAAGTTCTAACGAAAATAATTAAAAAAAGGTTTAAATTAATTTAAATTGTAAAACACTCCTTTTATGTTAAGTATAGTTCAACAACTATATGTGAAAGTATTAATCTCTATAATTTTATATCCATTGAACATACTTACCAGAATTCAGAAGCATTAAAAAAGGAATTTTATAAAGAACATAATGCCGACCGCTTTGGTATCGGGTTATAATCAGTGATCCTGAAGTAGATATATGTTGAAATTGGTAAGTACCTCATATGATTTAAGTCACTTCAGACCTCATGGCATGTCCAATTACCTATATCATTATCATTATGGCTAAAAAATTAAATTAATAAATACCTGGCAGGAGACCGGGATATCTGGAGCGCTATAAAGGCGACTATTGTCTGGACTATGTTTCTTTGGATGGACTTTTAATTGTTGGCCTTCACAGCATTACGGGACAAGTAGACTCGGTACTAAGTCATCTATGGAGGTACCACCGCAGTGCCAGATATCGTCCCGTGAAATGCGAGTGTTCTGCACATTTATGTTTCGGGCTGAGGGTACTGTAGATAGAAACATTACCGGATATAATAGACATAACTAATAGAGAATAATAACTGTCTATCAGTTGGTAATTTTCCTCCTATGCCACTCTGTCATAGTTAAGCATATCACTTACCATCAGGTAAGCATCCTGACCGCCCTGTACACTCTGTAACATAAAAAAGTGGCTAGCGCAGATGGCTCTCAGCCCAAAAGAGTTTATACTACGAGTCTAAAAGCGTTCCAGAGTATGACTTGAACTCCAGCGCAGATCGTCACAGGGGGAAAGGTAACGTAGTATTTACTAGGAGAAAAGCGCACCGGACATGCCGGTAATGCGAATAGAAACAAGTCGAACCTACAGGGATTCACGACTATGGCCTAAGCCGGGCAGGTTTCATAGGTTGAATAGACAGAAAGGTTATCAAATCACACCCATTTGTCAAGCCCATAACTAAGTACCTAAATCAAAACAAGATTTATATTAACCAAGATATAGTTTAACACCTTGACATACAATTTTACCAAACCAAGGAAAAATCTTCTAAAATAACACTCTATTTTGACAAATTCTATTTTGTTATAGTGGAGCAAAATCCTATGATTGTAGTACAATGATAAAGTAAACTACTGTTAGGCTTAAATTAATTGTATTTTTTATTTATTTCGGTATTTGTGTTGGATTTCATCCCAAGCATAATCGGCATGACGAGAAAAAAACTCGAGGTAAATTTAACCAAGCTAATTACCTATGTATAAAATCACCCTAATAAATGAAAAGATGTATACAGTTTTATAGGAAATGTTTTATTTTATTTGCCTCCCATCTCCCTGTACACCATTTATCTTACATTTACCGTAAGTACACTCAAGCGTAGAAAAAATTAAAAGGTTTCCTCCGCAGCATCTCTGAATAAATGAGTTGAAAGAGAGCAGAATATAAGCCGATTATTAACAGACGTCGGCTCTCTCCTAATAAGAGATTTCATAAATGAAGGACGGGAGCTCTTTGAATGGCAGCCCGTAATTTCGTTTCCGGAAAACTGTTTGAAATTGGACCCTTGTAAAAATTTTTGAATTACAACCGCACTTCATGCTAAAACAAAAGAGTTAAAATCTAATTTATTTTATAATGGATGGTGCGGATCTGAAGGTTTGGTCTTCTAACTTTTAAAAACTACACTGGGAAAAGTGGTCAGACTGAACTAGAATGTTAACATTGTAGTTCTAATAGAGGTCACCCTCGCATTCTGTATGAGGATGCATTCAGATCTTAAAATCTTGAAAACAAGTAAAAATAGAAATAAATAAGATATTTGACAATGCTGTGTCTTCCTCAGAGTATTGTAAATTAATTTGTTAAATTATATATCATTATTATATTTTCATTTTACTATTCTACCTTATCAACACACTTACTTTAGGTAATTGTTGTATACGCCTGACTTTAGCACCTATAAGTGTAGAAATAAATTATTATGTAGAAACAAAAAAAAAATATGTCAAAATGTAAATCTTGTTGGTAATCTTAAATAAATCGCATTCTCAAATAAACTACATTTAACTGGCGAACAGCATAAATAAATAATTTAAAATTACTTACACGTATACCTACTACAAATAAAATACACGCATATTATAATTATATTTAATGTAAATAAATTCGTACTAGTATATAACAAACACCTTTATAAACGTAAGTTTTCATCATAAAATTTTGTTCTTGGCGGGCATGAAACCCACGATCCCTCACACATAAGGTGTGGTCAAAGCCAATCCGTTATTTTGCCTGACAGTTAATGATGTAAAAGACTGTCCGCCTAGGGTTTTTATTTCACACATTTCGGACATGATATAACACATATTAAAACGGGAACATAAATAGAATTCATGTAAAAATACTTTGAATAATGAGAGCAAGCCACAAAGAGTTCACGCTTTAAGTATACTCCTGTGGAATGACGCAAAAACTGATATTTTGTCAGGAGAGGTGGCTCGCGCGGTGAGCTGTGAAACGCGTGGCGGGTAAACAACAAAAGTTAACCCGGGCAACCTCCCACGCAAATATTTATACATATATGTAAAATTGGAGTGTCTGTTTATAATATTGAAATAACCGTTTTTAAGTACATGCATATAAATATTATATACGGTACATATTCCAATATTTTTTTTTTAGTTTTCTGTCAGCATGAACAAGGCGAATATCAGAAATGGCTGGACCGATTTTGATGGGACGTTAGTGGCAGATGTAATAAGGAGTTCGGCTATTTTAATTTAAAAAAATACAAATTAAATTAATGTCGCAATGTTCAAGTACTGTCATATACCGTGCGCAATCATGCGACGACTTATTGAAGCGATTTTAATAAAAAATGGTATGGAGTTGACACCCTGGATAAACACAAAGGCTACTGCGGGAGAATATCTTATACCTCGGGGCACGACTAGTAATAAATAAGTGGGATGAAGCGACGCTCCATGGAGGGCTCGTTTATACCTACGTTATCGCGCTCGAGCAATGGGATGGGCTAATTTACCTCTTCAGTGCACTTTTCTAGAGACGTTTCTCGACGTCTCAAAAGTTGACGAGCTTAAAACTGTGAGCGAGAAGGAAGGATCGTTTTGTACTAACCCCGCCGTTGTATCAGCCCGTTCTTATGTTATTCATAAAACTTTTTCAGTTTTGGTACTGTGATTGAGTTCGTGTTACAATGGTGTACAGTAAAAGTTACTCTTGTTTATAATATATCATCATCATCATCATCATTCTATAGATAATGAACATGAAATCATGAAATGAACAAATCAGATTAATCACGAAACATTCATTTTGAAATAATTTTAACCGAATTGTTTAAAATCCAATTGAAGTTAATGAAAAACCACATAAATGTACCACTAATATCTGATGTCTTTAATATCTCATTTGGGTAAACAAGTGACATTGCAGAATATAATTAAAAATGTTTGGACTTTCATTATACAATCGTAATTGCAGTCTGCCTTTGATGTGGTCGTCCGGTTGCTGTGATCCGATTCTAGCAATTAACGAGTAATAACAGATTCTGTGCATGTATCGATCAGGCTACGATGGACTTGTAGACTGCTGAATACTACGTGTGATGAAACAAACATACAGTATACAGTTAACCTATTTTAGGACTTATTGCAATTTGTATAGGATTCAGAACTGTTCCTAACTGTTTGGTTCATTTAATCTTCGGCAATACATTTGCAATGGGTAGTCCCAAAATTAACAGCTAGTAAGTCGCCATTGGATTTGAGAAATGAGCTATTTGCTCGATAGGTAACTTTTTAATGAAGTCCGAGTGTGAAGTCTGAAAAGCAACCGTAGCTGAGGCTAATTGCACAGTTTCAGAAAGTTACCTGCGTGAATTCGATATGTAGGGTAGTTTAAATTTATTGGTAGTCCGTGCGTCGGATTACGACGCCTGTGGCGCCGACGTCGCACCGTATGCACAACTGCACGTGCCACGCACGTCGTCGGTATAAAAGTGCAAGTCTTTATTTACTAATGCAACATTGCTTGGTGCTTTTCTTTGAATATTTATGTTCGTGTTTAATTTGTATGTCAAATTGTAAAATAACAAGTGCTGATTCACTGACTGATGTGTCATAAACTCTAGGCATAACATTTTGTGGATTAATTATAACGTTTAGTTATCTTAAGTCATCACCGTCTCTACCCGTATTGTATCAGTACTCTATCTAGCGCTGGTATTGTACCAGTCACAGATTTCCCAATACAAGAGATGGGGCAACCGCGTTTAAAGTGCGACAGATGTAAGCTCAACGAGCATACACTGGCTGCCAGTTTACGCTCTGTGAGACGAGTCAAACGCACGAATATTAGAAGAAATTGCCGTTTTTTTTCCAAAATGCCATCCTGTGCAATTGTAACATGCCATCATCGCAATGAATCAGTAAATTTACCAAGTATTAGAATAACTTTTCACAGGTAAGAACCGAAAAGAAATTGCGACACTGGGACTGCCTATAAACTTGACGGCTTGTCCAGTCTAATTGTATATTCGGATGTCTGTGGTACCAGTGCATAAAAAGTGAGTAGCTAGATGAAATTAGGCAGTAGATTTTATTAATAAAACAATAAATAAATGAAATATTAATTAATATCCACTGATAATTATCCATCGCCATCTAGTCCCAAGTTAAGCATGAAGCTTTTATTACGGTACTAAACAACAGTTACACAAGTATGTTTCATCATCAACTCATTATACGTCCCCACCGAGGGGCACGAGTCTACCCATATAGGGTGTATAGGTATATTATAATAGTTTATTTCTATTTGCAAAGTTGCTGCTTCAAATTATTTTGGATCCGTGTCGTTCACGGACATACGGGCGTGCTCGACACACGCGCCATGTAGCGACGTGCTCGTAAAGCTCCCACCGAATAAAACATTTGGGACCATCGCATTTTTAAATGTTCCACATTTTAAATCCTCGAACATTTCCGCGAGATAATATTTTAAAGCCAAGTTTTATACGCGTGAGGATTATTAAAAGTTGGCTTGGTTCACTGGTTGTAACATTTTTCGAGATTTTCAGTAACGCAAAATGTAGTTTGAGTATAGGATCAATTGTTTTTTTGTGCTTATGATATTATTTATATAGTGGGACATTTTTGGAACCATAACAAGGTTGGCATTGCTGGTAATATGTTATAGTTTCGGTAATAAAAGGATAAAATACTTAGCTATTCGTAAAATATCCTTCCAAAAAGTGTAAGAAACTTGGCGATACTCCAAGACGCCTCGGACATCTCCGAGCTGCCGGTCCAATAAACGGGTACTAAGCAATACAAGAGATGGGGCAAGCCGCGTTTAAAGTGCGACAGATGTAAGCTCAACGAGCATACACTGGCTGCCAGTTTACGCTCTGTGAGACGAGTCAAACGCACGAATATTAGAAGAAATTGCCGTTTTTTCCAAAATGCCATCCTGTGCAATTGTAACATGCACTCATCGCAATGAATCAGTAAATTTACCAAGTATTAGAATAACTTTTCACAGGTAAGAACCGAAAAGAAATTGCGACACTGGGACTGCCTATAAACTTGACGGCTTGTCCAGTCTAATTGTATATTCGGATGTCTGTGGTACCAGTGCATAAAAAGGAGTAGCTAGATGAAATTAGGCAGTAGATTTATTAATAAAACAATAAATAAATGAAATATTAATTAATATCCACTGACAATTATCCATCGCCATCTAGTCCCAAGTTAAGCATGAAGCTTTTATTACGGTACTAAACAACAGTTGCACAAGTATGTTTCATCATCAACTCATTATACGTCCCCACCGAGGGGCACGAGTCTACCCATATAGGGTGTATAGGTATATTATAATAGTTTATTTCTATTTGCAAAGTTGCTGCTTCAAATTATTTTGGATCCGTGTCGTTCACGGACATACGGGCGTGCTCGACACACGCGCCATGCAGCGACGTGCTCGTAAAGCTCCCACCGAATAAAACATTTGGGACCATCGCATTTTTAAATGTTCCACATTTTAAATCCTCGAACATTTCCGCGAGATAATATTTTAAAGCCAAGTTTTATACGCGTGAGGATTATTAAAAGTTGGCTTGGTTCACTGGTTGTAACATTTTTCGAGATTTTCAGTAACGCAAAATGTAGTTTGAGTATAGGATCAATTGTTTTTTTATGCTTATGATATTATTTATATAGTGGGACATTTTTGGAACCATAACAAGGTTGTCATTGCTGGTAATATGTTATAGTTTCGGTAATAAAAGGATAAAATACTTTAGCTATTCGTAAAATATCCTTCCAAAAAGTGTAAGAAACTTTGGCGATACTCCAAGACGCCTCGGACATCTCCGAGCTGCCGGTCCAATAAACGGGTACTAAGCACAACTTATGGAAGCAATTGCTCTTATGTTGTACTTGAATACAGCAACAAAACTATGTCATCGGGGTTCGAGAAAAGACTTAGTTTTTATTTTAAAAAGTTATTCAGTTAACTCCTTTTTTCAATGAGTGTTGCATGTCATACTTTATAGATACGGAAAGGAATGAGATTACTAAGGGTAAATATAGGTTTAACGTTTGTAATTGTTTTGAATTATTAATGTAAGATCGGTAGCGATTTAGGACGAGTAGATTTACGTAGAAACGCGAGCCCGCGAGCTCTACTTCCCCTAAAGGATTAATTTAGATTTCGGTACACAAATCTGTTTGCTTCGCACCCTGTTTGCTTTTCATTTCCAACCATATTACGAGCATCTAGGATTCTCCACTCATGGTGAAACATAAAAGTTTTGAGCAAATACATTTTATAAAGTACGATAGAGATACCTGTTATGTTTTAACCGTAGTACCTATTACAGACTGTTGGTTTTGCAAAAACTACGAAATGTGTTCATGTGACTTATTGTGGATACGTAAATTACAGTTTCAAAATTCAAATCGATGTAGTATCTTCAGACTCAGCTACCGGGTACTTAATTTCTTCTCTCCATCTTAATGCAGACTTTATTAAATTTTTTTTTTGTAGATTTTGATTAACATTGAACATCATAAGTTAATATAAATCCTTTCCCTATCCTTATCTGATACTCAATTAGAAGATATGAATTACCTACATATTCCGCACGAAATTATCTCATACAAAACAACACGAATAAAGTTAGGAATATATATAGCTAATTTCATTAATGTCTAGGTTGAACAGAAGCGCAGCAGCAGCAACAGCATTTTCAGACGTAACTCTACATCGGTCTCAGTATGGCATACTTACCCTCGCGTTATAAATCATGCAGTCTTCTCGAGTTCCTTTGAAATATTGTCAGGTAGACGTGTAAACGGTGACACATGAAGCACCTTAAGTGTCAAATTTGATTACTCTATGCTCAGAAAACTGACCAAATATTATTAAAAGTAACGTCGTCACGCAGTGCAAAATCTACATACATTGACCTACTCCAAAGAAATTTATTTAGGATATAATAATAATAATAACGTTTATTTCTCACCATAATCATACAATTTCGCATATATTCACAACATCTTAAATCTAGGACACTAATTATGACCCACATGTATGTAAACATTTTTTTCAAAAGCAAAACACTTCAATAGTACGATTATGGTAGGTTGATACCTATACTAGGATAAATCCTGAATCATAGGTTACCAACCTTCCACCTCGCAAAAGGAACTGTGTATTATTGTTTATATGTGAATTATTAATTCACGAGAACACACTTAAAAATTGGATCTAATTGATTAAAAACTTGCTGGCCAAGCGTTCCAAAGAGTAGAAAATTTATTGTATTATATGTAATAGGTTGTGACTAAAGAACATTGCGCAAAAAATTATAACGATGATAAAGTTATTATTTTCGTCTGTTATTCCCATTCACCAATACCATAAAGAAAGTATTGAAACTATGAATAGAAAGTTAACATATTGTAACATACATAGTTTGACACAGTATAACAACGACAAAGAGACTAACGTAATGATATTTGCTTTTGCTGGGATCAACACCTAATTGAAATATTTTGTTGTCCTCTGGCATGAAGTTCCAAGTGAACACCAACTTTCTTCCCAATTATAAAGTTGTTTGTTTACATGGCGTAGTTACACGAGTTGGCAGTCTGGGCTGTAGTGAATACTGCCACATTTACTTGATTTGAACTAAGCTAAGTTAGACAACGTTTTAAGCGCTCTTCTAGTTTTGAGGACGCTTTGCGCCTCTTGTTAGCAGAAGATTGTTGTCGCTTCAGAACACCAACATACTCATAGTATTAGTTATATTAAAATCTCTTAAAAGATGACTGTTTGCTAAAATATAAATTTGTTACCTACTATTTTCTATCCGTTCGTAAAATGTGTAGACGTCGTTAAATCTACACATTTTAGTCTTAACTTGAAAGATCTTGGTTATTGAAGGGTTTAATGCGATTGTATGTAGCCATACAACAGTTTTACAATTAAAACAATGATTGAATTTACATACATATACTCATGAATAAGATGTATCTTATTCATAAGTGGGGGTGTATCCTCACGACTCTTATTTTATTGAAGACGGTCGCTTTCAACAAAAATCATCAAGCTATTGAACAATTGAGTTCTCATAAAAGAGGTAGTAGAACTATAGATTCATATAGGCACATCCATTATTAAGTGTCAGTCCGAACAAAGCCGTTCGATCCGCACCAATAGGCTAAGCGTCAGGCCGTACGCCCACGCAGTGCTTCCATGTGTCCTTGTAATCCGAGAGGGTATATAAGCCTTAATATCTTCCCCTCGAAAAGGTATATATACAGCTCATATATACATATGTATCAATCAAATATTACATTTATGTCCATCCCGAATTAGTGCGAAGCTGCGGGAGAGGCGGCTACATGAGTGATATCAAAGGCGGGCGCATACAAAAGTTGACGGACGTCCGTGATTGAATGTAGCCCCTCGATACAGGCTCTAATGGGTCCCGGGTGGGCTGGCTTTGAGGGCTGTGCTATTTGATGTCTCCAGTCTATAGCTGTCAGTCGAAACCTGAGTGAATTTGAGATAAAAATGGACTGTACATTTGTACCTAAAAACAAGCCTTCATGCTGGGTAAAATAATTTTGAATAGTCTTTTTAATTATTGCGTCAAAGGATAATGTTATTTTCACTACATATTTTCAAAATTTTATTATTATAGAGATTTAAAACTACAAAGCTCTTTATTTTTTTTGTACACGTACTAGGGTCCTAAAGGAGTAATGATTTAAGACGGTAATAAGTAAGTGTTGTAATATTATGCTTTACTGCGAACTATATATTTTGCAACCTCGTGCAATATTGTAAGTACACCAACTTTTTCATCATTGAGAGTTACAGCAACTGCCTTTATCATTGAGAAATTGCTTGTTGTATTGGTCCAATGCGTGTAGGCAGTCCTCGACTTCTGAATATCTCACAGTTCTTAAACGACCAACTGCCACTACCACTCTGCACGTTTCTAATTTCCTTATTACTAAATCTGTTGATGAACCATAAGCGTAACCTTACCTTATGTCGTTCTGAAGCGCACATATCACGAAACCACAAAAACACTTTAAGACCGAAATCGCCTCCCTGGCAGGGTTCTTCGCCACGACCTCCTGAAGTTTTCAAGGTCGTTGCTAGCACGTATTAATCTACATCGAAAAGCCGACCTGACAAAGAAGTGAGTGTGCAGACGGGTTGCAAGAGCCTTTTTCGCGCGACAGAATATACACAGCAGTTTTGATACGCAAAGTTGTATAGGTACTCGAACCATCTGTCTTCAACTTGTTGCAATACACTGTTGAACATAGGTCTCCCCCATGTTGCGTCAGATATTCTGGTCCTGGAAAAAATATTAATTATTATCAAATCTTAAAGTATTACCATTAAACCTTGACTTAAGATGACAGTATTTTTCTGAGTGCTCCATGTTTTAAAAACATATACTAAATAAATAATTATGTATTGAGGCTTCATATTTGTTTGGTGGAGCGTGACAGCCCTGGTGGGAAAGGGATCAATGAGGTTTTGCGTAAGTCTCCCGACTCTCTGTAAATAGTACCAGGGGACTACTGATTGCAATTTAACAGATTTTCGATTTTAGCTATCCCTGCTATTTATCAGCAAAACTGTTGCAAGCAATCAAATAGAAACATAGAAGAATTCTTATTGACCTGATGACCCATATAGTGTAATGGTTGAGACGTCGGCTTCTTCACCAAGGGTTCCGGTTTCGGGTGCATGAAGCACACAAATGTTTATATACTGCCCGGGGATGTATGTTTGTATTGTTCTGGGTGTTTTCTATGTACAATATGTGTGTATTTACGAAAAAACGTTTAGAGTAAAGGCGGGATTGATGCCCCGGTAGAATAGATGACCCATTTTGCAAAAAAACCTAACTTTCAAAGTCTTAATTCTAAAACTAACCAAAGTCGTGACAAAGAAATAGTAGAAAACTTAAAGCTGCATGGACCCACCACCTTCATTTGATAGGAACTTTGGATGGGTTTGGGATGCGTTTAGATCGTATGTGCATTCATATCTGCGCCGAATCCTACGAACACGTCAAAGTTTTAAAGGTTGTTTTTTGTTAAGGTGTAACTTTATATGTATTCAATAATTCCGTTCGATTTTTATTACGTCAACATGCTGATCCATAAATCATGCTTCTTGATGTTAATCAATGCCCTTTTTTTGTTTTTTTATTTATGCAAAAAAAACAGCTTGGGCATCTCACTCAAAAAGCAAAGTTGGCCTGATTTTTCATGGGATAGTTGCCCCTAGGGTATTGTTACACAAGCCTACCTTTTTAGGGTGTATAGGCCTTAGTTGTTCACCTCCCTTATGATGTTTTCCTTCACCGTAAGAGCCTCCGATAAATGTATTTTCGAAAATTCGAAAAGCTATTAGTTATTAGTACGTACGCAGGATTTGAATCTGTATCCAGATCGAAAGACAACACCAATGAGCCACCAACGCTCCCTCACATACACCCTCATAATCAGTGAACTTGGTTCGACATCAATATTGAGTCATTAATGTTATGTCATTGCATTATGTGAGAGCAGTTCAAATAATTTTCTGTGCTGTTTTATGAAATAAACATTTATTAATATTATTATTATTATTGCACTCTATTTCTATTTGAATATATTTTGTGTAATAATTTGCTGAATATCGTGCAGGTTTGACACGTGACGTGATTCCCGCAAGTCACCTGCACACGAGTCGAGGTTGATCACGTCACTCTGTAACGCGTCGCCGCTCAAACGCCGCACATAACCTAATCACATTCTCTGCGAAATTACTCGAGTACCACTACACACGTATTTGAGTGATACTTGGAGGGGAGATGAAATATTAAATACTTAATACGTATTTAAGGCATTTCACATTATTGGTATTAACGTTGCGTTTCATTCAAGTCAAAGCATTTAATTATTCATATTTGCTGTTTGGTTGTATTCAGAATGTGTCTTTTCCAATAATATACTGTAATATTTATTACAAAGAAATTAAAGCGTGTTAAGTAAAAAGCACCCTTGCGCCCTTCTAGTTTAAATCGAATGACTAAGACCTAAAGCGAGGCTAAACGACCCGTATATTATTTCAGGAAAGTGGAAATTTTCCCCCAACGTCACAATCCGGGGCACTTTGCAGGGCGCGCACGTACGTGACACAGGGCAAGCCGATGCGCTGCGTTGATGTATGGCAGCTATGATTCAACCGCTGTGTCGTGGTCAGGCCACGTCGCGCTCAAAGGAGAGGAAATCTCATTTCGCAGCTCCCCATCGCCCGACGCCACTGCCACTCCCGCCCCCTCAACACCACTCTCGAGCGGACATCTATTAAAATTATTTGAGAAAACTCGACACTTGGCCAGGCCGAAGAGTCTGTCCGTCACTGCCTAAGCGCGTTATGCTCGCTCCGCTGCTCCAGCTTGAATGCTTTTATAAAAAATAAAACGTCTTTCACGCCTTTGTTACTTAAGGGTAAAATTGTTATGATAAAGACGAGATGAGTATTTAAATTACCATATAAAAAAGTTAGTAAAATTTAATATCATAATATCACAATCTCAGTGTTGTAAATGATTCTTTGAGAACCTACGTTTCTACACAGGTGATGATAGAGGATGATTTAATTCATTAAATGGAATATTTTGAAGTCTTATATATGGAGGCAAAATTTTTGGGAACAGAAAACGAATACTTGAACAATAAAAGGCATTACTCAAAAAGCAAATTCTAGTAGAATAATAATTTATTCTAAGACACAATAAAAACGCTCAGCAACAAAAAAGTATGGTCCGAATTAAAAAATCTACAAAGTGTAAAACTAAAGTGACTCAGGTTACGACGTCTGTGGTATCGTCCATAGACAGACTAACTGCTTAACCAACTTTTAGCTTACCAACTACCAACTACCTTTCATGATGATCAAGTTTATATGATAAAATTCTTTGCAGATTAAGATGTTGACCTCTTGAGGAACCAAATCTTAAGAAATAAATAATGAGTTTTACTTAGCTTTTGGATCTGTGAGTTCTTCCTTCAACAAGATATACTAATGCTTTCTAAGAAATCCTTATCAACTAGATATTTTAGTCAACGTGATAACTTTATTTACGCCATAAATATTTGACTATAACTCATTCTTTAACTGGGCACCCTGGCGTGTCTCCAATCTCCCCAGTTAGAGAGGCATGTGCAAGCACGAATCTATAATGTAAACACAGAGGTAATCTATCAAATTGTCGCCTTGCGTAGCGCCGTGATCCGCGCGCCGCGAAACAAATGATTACAAATGGAAGCGGGAGGGGCCGGGAGCGTCGCTATGGCGACCGACGATCGATGCTCCCCGCCGTTGCCCTTCAATTAAACAATGATTCACATAAATCATGATGTATGATTCGCTATTATACTGAAATCAATCAATTAATATAACATCCGCAACTACAGGAAACAAATCTCTGAAGTTGTTGTTTGTTTTGTTTGAATCAATCAGCACAAGAATAATGTATACACTTAGTTATATCACATAACCAAATAGTATAGAATGTATACCTATCTTTACATTTTGTGGAAAACATTAATTTGATTGCTAAAAAATCTTTTGTTTGAGTTCATGCAGATATTATGAATTCTGAAAGATAGAAATATAGGTCGAAAATTTAAGAACTGTTTTATACGTATTTAAGCTATTCAATACTTGTCGAAATTAATAAAAAAAAGAAAACGGCAGAGAAAAAGTTAAAAAGATTAAGTTTTCTTTGTGAAGATTTTTCTGCAAATT
>PQWD01003158.1:0-30001 GCA_019425675.1 Leucinodes orbonalis
CAATGAGGAAGTAATTGTTTTCCTCTAAATATTTTGTAAATTGCATACATACAATCTTCTCTAATATTTTTGAGATAAAAGGGAGTATGCTAAGTGATGATGCGGCCGAAGATGGAACATGCCTGCTAGAAACAGCCTATTCACTCTTGCCTTGAAGACGGCCAGGTTGTAATGATCGGGGAACACACAAGGAGGCAAAGAATTAAAAAATTAAAATTTGACGTAAATTGCTATTAAAATAATGTATAACCCAAATAATTTAAAACTATTTCACATCCGATACTATTGATATCTATAACCAGTGGTAGCTTCATTTGACATTCATAAGTGTTCTGTAAGGACCTAAACTGAATAAACACTTTTCATTTTCATTATAAAATAATAATTTTTTGCAAGCTTCAATTTCCTAGCGACAATTGCCACTTACCATTAGATCGACTGATAAATTACTAGATACAGTGACTTAGCATTATTATGTCATAAGTTAAATGCTTAGTCGATAGATAACTTACAGTTATTTCATAAGGAATTTAATGACAATTTTGATGTATAAATTAATAGTCACATTTAATGACAACGTAATACCTTATGCACGAATTACTTATTGCCGTCCATTTTGCTTAGCATAAAAGTGACCTAAGTTATTTTGATTGCTATTTTTGTTATTTTTATTATTATAATGGCTGTTCCCCGCGGTATAACACGCGGTAAAAGATATTTTCCCGCAGTAAAATATAACCTTCAGCAGCTGCAGCCGCGCGGTAGAACATTGCTTTCATCATCATCATTACAGCCTAATATGTCCACTTTTTTTTATTCACGATGGGTTTACGTTTGGCCTCAGTCTCGCCTGATAGTAAGCGATGACGAGGCCTAAGGTGGTACACGTTTACCCAGAAAATGCCTATTCACTCCACTGCTGAACGAAAGCCTCCCCTTACGATTTCCAAAACCTGGCTTTCTATTTACGTATCGCAGTCCACTGCTGGACATAGGTCTCCCCCAATTTGCCTTGCTTTATTTTACAAAAATATAAAGTTTTGTCTGAAATAAACGTAGCCTTTGTTTTTCCTTATTAAATCAGCTACCTGCCAAAAAGAGTCCCGTAGAAATCCACTCAGCCGTTTCAGAGATTACCCGGAACAAACAGACTGAAACTAGAGTCAGTCCTATGTATCGTATATATTCATATATTATGGTAGAGTACCTATGTATATTTTTATTGTTATTTGTGAGTTAAGGCAAATATTTCAAACCATGGAATAACGTGCTACAAGTTATAATTACCACCTTTATCAGTACAAAAGAGTAGACAAAGTTATCAAATATTAAAAGGATGTACCTCAGTCTACGTCCAGTCCACTTTACACTAGGGGACTACCGATCGTTATCAACCCATTTTGAAACTGTCCTTATAGACATTTTCCTTTTTTTTGCACTGACATTCACACAGCGCCATCTAGCCCCAAGTTAAGCATGAAGCTTGTATTACGTGTAATAAACTGATAAACATACTTATACACTTATTGCGCCACATACACCCAAGTTAAGTGTGAAGCTTGTATGACGGATACGAAACAACTGATAAACAAATTTTTATACATTTTTTTTAATTCATAAATATTATAAATAGAAAATACCCAGACCAATACAAACAGATATATGAACACAAATGTTTGTACTGCTCGGGGTTCGAACCGAACCCTTTCGTGTTGTAGCCGACGTCTCAACCGCTACACCAAGTATGTCGTCAAAACTTTTTCAAAGGTAGGCCTTAGATCAACAGTAAACTATTTTTATGTAAGGGGTAAGCAGCACATACATATACAATAATAATAATAAACTTTATTGCACAGAAAAAAAAACACAATACACGAAGGAACATACCGCCTTAATTGTACAACATACCAGAAGTACAATAAGGCGTCTTATCGCAATAAAGCAATCTCTTCCAGACAACCTTCATGAGAGGAAATTAATAAAAGTTGTAAAAGAAATGAGTCAAATATTGTGCAAAAACGAAGTTAGAAAAAAAGAAAAGAATACAATACAATACGTACATTATTTATGAGATCAATTTACACAACATACATACTATACAAATAGAGACAGAAAGGAGTACAAGTCAAGGACGAATAAGCAGTGCCGGTTAAGACTACTCGGGGCCTAAGCAATCCACACTTGGGGGCCCCCGTCAGTATGTCAACAGAATTAGTAGCATAGGCAGTAGTTGACAACTTAGGTAATGATTTTCACTTTGTGAGTGTTAGTTTGTCAGTTAGGTTAGGACATTGCAGGCATATCACCGTTTCTCCTAAAAGAAAGACGATTCCGTGCTTCGGAGGGCACGTTTAGCCGTCGGTCCCGGCCGCCTTCGAATTGTCGTTAATCAAAAACCGCGTCAAAGGCCGTGAAGCGGTTTCAAAACTCTGAAACAGGACTTGTGTGGGGTCAGTCCACTCGCTAAAAAAAAGAACAAGAATTGTCTTTAAAAAAACTACACGATTAAAAAAAACAAGAGTAACATACTCGAATCCCGCACTGCGAAAAAAACGCAAGTCAATTTTGCATGAAATTATTTTTTCACCGAACATAATCGCAGTGCGCGCATAGGTTACTATTGAAAACATTAGTATTTTGTAAATAAGATGAAAATATATTAGACGTACCTTGGAAGTGGAGTAGGTGCCACAAAACAAAACTAAAAACCTATATTTAATTATTTACAAAAAAAATGCACCTGCGGCTTTTTCGGGCATTCACTGATGATGATTTCCCAGTAAACCTTCTGTTCATTTTTTTTTGTGCTTCGTCGGGGGCCCCCCTGGACGTGGGGCCCTAAGCTAGTGCTTAATTTGCTTAAGGGTTAATCCAGGACTGCGAATAAGTGACAAGAAGTGAGTTTAACGCGGGACTTGAAAATAAGTAAGGGTTGAGATTCACGGATAGACATAGGAAAAGGCGAATTGAACGGACAACAAAGGATTTAGAAAAGTAACTAGAGGAATGAGGAGGAACACTTAGGTGAATGAGGAGGAACACTTAGGTGAATGAGGAGGAACACTTAGGTGACAATATAAGTGTAGCGCGCTAATTCTA
Organism: Leucinodes orbonalis; assembly: GCA_019425675.1. Lineage (NCBI taxonomy): Eukaryota > Metazoa > Arthropoda > Insecta > Lepidoptera > Crambidae > Leucinodes > Leucinodes orbonalis. Next base: position 3,100 of record PQWD01003158.1, read on the forward strand.
AATCTATGGGTAAGCAAAACACGTAAATAGACGATTTTTATATGATACTATCTTTTGCTCGCGGCTTCACTCACGTAAAGATGTGTTATTTTACATCCCCAATTTTGTCCCCTTTGGGTTGGAATTTATCAAAACCCTTTCTTAGACATTTATAACGCGTAAACAACATTTGCATCCATGCATTGGAGCATACATTTAGTATATACAAGCAAAGGTCTCATAAGTTTTATAATTGAAATGATAATACTATAATATACTATATAGAGCGTCGGTGGCTCAATGGTGTGGATTGTCGCCTTCCTACCGGGAGGGCTGAGGTTCAAATCCCGACACGTACCAATGTGTTTTCGAATTTTCGATAATTATATGTACGTTATCCGACGCTCTTACGGTGAAGGAAAATATCGTGAGGAAACCTGCGCACGCCTGCGAAGAGATTCAAAGGTTGTGCGTGATGTCGTCCAATCCGCACTGGGCCCGCGTGGATGACTCAGCACCCTTACGGGTAGGCTTGTACCCCTCGGTGGTGACGTTTAATTAGCTGATGATGACACTTCTGTGTCTTCGTGATGAGGGCATTGTAGCTAGTAAAATGACCGGGTTATAAAAGACCTAAAATCGGTTGTCTCTGGTGCAAGGGCGGATCCAGGTTAGGCGCCAGAAGGGGGTCACATAGTAGTAGTCAAGTTAAGAACTTATAAGGTATTTGTAATGTACGTTGTATAGTACTTAAAAATAGCTCGGAGGGGGGGGGGGGGGTCATGACCCCATGACCCTCCCTCTGGATCACGCACGGCGGGGGACGGGCACAGTGCGGCGTTGACGGAGAATAATAACTGTCTATCAGTTGTTGGTCTCCTTTAATGCCGCTCTGTCACGGCCAGGCGTATTACCATCAGGTGAACGCCCTGACCGTCCTGTACCGACCGTATAAGAAAAAAAAAGTATTTTAATATCGTATCGTGAAGTATAAACATATTTCCTCAGTCCACTTGCCCATTCCCTTTGACTCGGCAATCGGGGACGGACGATTATGAATATTAGAAAAGCTATATCGATTCGATATCGATACACGGAATCGGTATTCTTATTAAAATGGACAGATTATTATTAATTTACCGAGCTACCAACTTATGCGGTCTTTGTTCGTACTGTTATACCTTGTCCAACCATTTATTTTCTTTTTGATAATTATAGATATTTCTTACACAGTGCCGCAATTGCATTTTTACCTATTCTATTTGAAATACACATCGACTTAATTATGAACCAACCTTGAATCGATTTAATGCATCAATTTATTTTTCACTTAAACAATTAAAATAATTTTATCTGTTTAATTCATATGCTCAATTGCCTAGTTCGTTTGTTATATAAATAAGTGGGTACGCATGCATCTGATGTAATTGTTTAAATACAAACACACACCTACACACATATAGTCACACTCAATCGCGAATGCTTACTCACACACACACATTCACACTTACACGCACGCACGATACCAAATGCGCAGATACAAACATACACACACACACACTTATACTTTTACACAAACATGCACACATACGACCTCTCTCACACACACACAAGCACACAAACGTACTTACAAAATCGTGCACACACTCACACGCATCTATTACACCATTAATTTACTATTATTTCTCATTATGTATAAATAGGAAATATTTCTAGGTTAAAGTTCTAATCGAAAACTTCCGTTTTCGTACTCGATTTCTTCCACTAGGTAAACCGTTGGTCGATTAATTATCATCTCCCGGTTTTATATTAAGACTAACTGGGACCGCCCTAACCACGTCAACACGCCGCCCTTTATTTATAGAAGTGCTTAAATACGCATTTTTAAGACGATTCCTTATTCTAAATACGCTTGCATTTACATAATTGTTGGGAATGATATTATGTATATATAAAGGTAGATACGCCACCCGTGCCTCAAAAACGAACCGCCAAGAAGAATACAGCTTGTAGGCTTTTGTTTAGGTAAATGTACGCTCATTCGAAATGTTGCTGTCGCTGCATTCGGATCACTTTTTTCGATCGTTTTGTGAGCATATCACGAATCTATACTTTTTACATTATTGATTGTTGTTTATATATTTTTCCGTAATGACAAAGTAAAAGTGAAAATCCAATTATATAAATAATAATAAATATAAACTTCGTTAGAAATTCTATCCAAACTCAAAATTCTTAAGTCTTTAGAAGATACTTTTGAAATGTCAAATTATGGTTGAAAGACGACCCATGCGGTATAATGGTAGAAACTTCGGTTACTACACCAAGGGTTCCGGGTTTGATCCCAGGGCAATACAATATGTATGTTTTAACAAAAAATAGTTATATATAAGTGTGTTTATCAGTTGTTTAGGACCCTAATATAAGACCCTAATAAAATGCTAACATAAATAATTTTTGATATGTGATTAATATTATTGGAAATGTAAAATGTATCGGGCACATCATATAATTTCAATTCAATTTAAAATTTGTACGCCTCATATTGGCAAGACATTGTAACATTATTTCACATGACGCTTACCAACTGTAAAAAATTTTACCACCTGTGTCTTACAAATAAATGCTTATTATTATTATTATTATAAGGCTACATGGCACTGTGTGAATGTCAGTGGGTGTGTATATATTTATAATAATTTAATGATAATAATAATAATAGCGAGAACACCCGCTCCGAGTGACTTGCGTAGTTACTCGCGATGGTGAAATCGGTGCCACACCTCTCGACACCCCTAGCCGCGAGCGCCCATGTTGCCCCTCTGTCGCCCCACTGCAGGCGACCATTAAGGAGCCCATCTAGCCGCGGCGAGTCACCGCCTGTCTCTATTTTACTGTGAGACTAGTTTAATGACAGGCGTCTGTAGTCTCTCCCATAGCCCAGATATCCAGTCCACCAAAACCCAATTCCACAGCCCAATATCGTAGTTTCTATATATTTACAATAGTCTTTACACCTGGCGGGGGTCATCATGGGTTGTATCATATTGTGCATTCTGTGATGGCATCCGCCACGTGTAACACTTACAAAGATTAAACATTCGAAAAAAGGCCTCTGTGCTGTTGACTTCGGCCTCACACACGCCTTCCAAAGGACCGGGCCACTATACTAGGCTACTATTTGGCCTGCGAATCTTAAGAATTTCGAAAATATAATAATATTTAATTTAATGTTAATAATAATGATGATTTTACTGTAGAAACACCCACTTTCTATAAGCTTCTTAACCTCCTAATCCTACAAAAGATTAACCCACTATATTAAATTGCGCAACAAGTACTTTGTTTTCTGTTAAAATTCAGAGTGTTGAAGCGCCCTTCTCTATAGAGAGTTTGTTTCCGAATATCTGATATTATTATGATACTTGATTTGCCCGTGACTTTGTCCACGAGGAAATTTAAATAAACTCAACCAACCTGAACGACGTATCAGACCCGAAACAAATAGACAAAATTGTGTAAAATGTTGATAAACTTGCCAGAGACTTCGCCTCTTTTATAGTCATTTATCTGCTAGTGTAAGTTCCGTAAAAATAAGTCCAGTGTCCCGTAGATAATTCGAAACATACAGACAAAGATACATTTAAAAAATACAATATAATATATAAAATAAATTAATGTCCACTGACATTCACACAGCGCCATCTAGCCCCAAGATAAGCGTGGAGCCTGTATTATGGGTACTAAACAACGGATAAACATATATTTTTTGGAAAATACATATTATTATACATATACAAAAACACCCAGACCATTATAAACAGACATGTTCATGCACACAAATGTTTGTACTGCCCGGGGATCGAACCCAGAACACTTGGTGTCGCAGTCGACGTCTCAACCGCAACACCAAATGGGTCGTCAAATAATATCTACTATTAATTTATATGATAAACTTTTATATAAATAAATCATGTTCTACTACTCTGTGATCGAACATGGAACCATTTTATTATTACAGACAGACACTAGAGTTTTGTTTATATGTATGTATATTTGTTTTGCTAAGTTTAATCTTCTTATTGATCTTGAGAAATAACTTCATAAATTTAAGAAGCTATTAAACTCCTTGTAAAATACAAACAGCTCTTTAGTGAGTCCCTCCTTGTATTATATTTAGTAAGTGCCTACGCATTCATCCCTGAAAAAGATATTTTATTTTTCCATTTAGACAGCGAATTTTTCTTCCTATTTTATATTATAGTTTTCTGCAAACAGCCTCATGATTTTGAATTTAACCAAGACGAACTTCAGTTCTTATAGCCAGCTCATTAATTTTATTAACTGATTTTGCAAAAAAAAAACGTTTTCTTTTTCCAAGCTATCAACTTCAAACCACATCCATAGTCGATCATTATCAGCCCATAAACGTCCGTATCGAGGGGCATGAGCCTACTCGTATAGGATGATTAGGCCTTAGTCGTCCAAGCGGGCACAGCGTGATTTGAGAAAGAATTTCGTGTCATAGCAGCTATTGGTACGAGTCATCATCAGCTCATTATTGAAGAATCACGAATGTTGAGGGCTAAAATGATTCTCAGGCCAAAGCTGAAAATACGTGGTTTGCCGTCGGTGAACCCAATGCTGAGGTTTGGCCTTTTTGTATCGCTGTGACACACAATAAATAATATGCTGGATAAATTATTTTGTATTGTATCGTTTTTGTTAAATTATATTCTTGTTAATTGTCCAAAGACAATATTCCTGTCGGTTTAAATGTGATGTGTGTTTTTGTGATGCAAATAAATCAATTATCTACCTATGATTAAACGTTCTCACCGAGGGTTTTTTTCGGAATGACTTATCGCTGTTGGCTGTAGGTGGCCTTTAGCTGTAAAGGCCACCTACAGCCACAGCGATGGACCGAACAATGGGCGAGCGCAGATGGCTCCCAGCCCAAAAATTTATACAACGGGCCTAAGGGTGTCTCCGAGTGGGACGCGAACCCTTTGCTTAGGGCGTTGCAGGGGGAGGGCTAGATAACCTAGTATACGTTTGGGGAGAAAAGCGACCTGGCACGTGCCGGTAGCGTGAATAGGGACTGGTCGAACCTACAGGGACTCGCGACGAAAGCCCCCGTCGGCGGGGACGGAATCTCGGTCTTGAAGTGTTGCGTGTGTTCTGCTGGGATGCTTTACACGCTTTGTCTGTCGCAATAGCGACAGTGATCGGATCGTCTGGATCGTCGAGCACGTCCCGGGGACGTCGACGTTTAATAGTTTGCGTAAAGGCGCGGTTGTTTGCTAATGTTGAATAATTAGCAGATTGCACCGAGGGGGCACGAGCCTACCCATATAGGGTGTTTAGGCCTTAGTCGTCCACGCGGGCCCAGTGCGGATTGGGCTACTACAGTCACAACATTTGAATCTCTTCGCAAGCATACACAGGTTTCCTCACATTTCCATCACCGTAAGGCCATCGGATAACATATAATTTCGAAAATTCGAAAATACATTGGTACGTGACTGGATTTCAACCTGCGTCCTTCAGATCGTAAGACAACAGCTCACACCAATGAGCCACCGACACTCTAGCTACGTTTACGTATTGGTAATTATTAAGTAGTAGAATAGTTCCGAATAACAAATTGTTTGAACTCATACTAAATTGTAATCAATCAAATTCACGTGCACAGTTCTCACATTGAATAATATTATTGTATTAATACTCGGAATTAATATTTGATCCTTATAAAGTTTATAAAGATAGAATAAATTAAACTCTCCATATATTTAACGACCCATCTGGTGTAATGGTTGAGACGTCGGTTACAACAATGGTTCCTGTTCGATCCCGGCAGTACAAACATTTGTGTGTATGAACATGTCTGTTATATTGTAGGGTGTTTTCTATGTATAATAAGTATGTTTTTACAAAAAAGTATACACGTCTGTTTATCCGTTGTTCAGTATCCATATTACAGGTAAATGTTTAGATTGGGGCTAGATGGCGCTGTGTGAATGTCATTGGATATATGTTTGTGCGTTAACTTTAAATAGGGACCATAGTATTATACATAATATTTTTTGTGACTCTAATCAAATGGTTTTGGCAGCGAACACCAGAGTGGCTTGCAGTCAGTGGCGTGCACTCTACATGTAATAAGCAGTCCACACCCTGTGCGTCCGGACAACCCGCAAAATCGTCAACATATTAAATGATTCCCACTTATTCGCCCATTTCCCTATACAGATTTGAAACCTTAGGCAATCTGCTATCATCAACAGCACTCAATTTGACAAAAATGTAATTATTGTTTTGCGATTTGTGTCACTAACACTTTGCATACTACTATAATCTCTGTGCGCGCCACTGCTTGCAGATGGTAGATTTTGTTTCCTACTTACTTGACACTAATCGTCATATTTTGGATCATTCACACATCTTTATTATTTGCAGCCTGTGTGCTTTTCTGTTGTATAAACTCTAAACTTGTAAAGTTGCATTAAAATCTATTGGGAAGTTTTTGTGTAAAATTGTAACAAACATTCGTCTATCCATACTTCCAAACTTTAGCGTTTATTATTTCAGTAGGATTCAGACACTCACGCAGTTAACCTTTTGTGTATTCTCCATTGGGTAACCATTACACCAAATTATTCATCAATGATAAACATACTTCGAAAGTTATCAATATACCAGTTGATTCGAGCAAATAAACGGTAGACTACTTCAAACTTCTTCCCGGCTAACCGCATACATTATTCCTGTCAAAATTGCCGCCATTACGTATGTCCACACAAAATGGCGGGATAATACGCGGCCATTTTGTCGTGCGACCGATGACAGCCTGAATTTCAAATGCCCACTTAGCCGTCCGCTTTCTGAGAAATCAATCGAGGTATAGACGGCTTAATTTATTTATGGTGCGGGTTTTTCTCGGTTATACGATACTTTCTTTTGTTTTAGCGTGAATGGCGTGGAATCGTTTTTGTTTTATAAAATTAAGGAAGGAGGCCGTAGTGATGTGTGTTGACGGCAGATTTAAATACATTTTGCTTAGAAAAATGAATACCATAGAAATCAGGCTAAAATAGCGTTTAAATCGTATACCTGATGCTATTACTCCTTAGACGTTCATAATTGCTTTTTGTAAGCCTAATCTGAATAAATGAATTTTGACTTTGACTCGATTTTGCGTAGGCGAAAATGAGACCGCAAACTGAACATAGTTCTCATAATTAGCAGGTTGTCACATTGTCAGTGGACTCAATATAATGTTATGTAATCGTACATAATTTAGCGTACAACCTAGGATCATACAACCAAACTCGAAATTATATTTTGACGTTCATTGTTAAACAGTTTGACATCTTGCTCACATTGCCGGCTTGCCCGGTTGGCGGACATAGAATATACAACGACTTTTATGGACATATTAGCAGACTCTGAGCACTCTTTTAGAAGGATTGCTACGCGCGTTTTGTCTAAGCCATTAAATTCAACTTAAGGCTATATATTTAGATGTTTTTTTTATCATTAGATGTTTGAATAACTACTGTTAACATTTTTTCAATACCTAATATGCCCACTAAATTGTAAATTATAATTACATTCCCCGTTTACAATGAACTGAGTACCGCTTTTTAATAACCTGAGGATAACGGTGTGGGCATCACAATAAAAATCACAAACGTATTCAATATTAGTTTTAAGAATTCATTGTGAGCTGTTTGTTATCCCAAATTAAATAAATAAATAGTACTGAAAGTGTTTTGGCGGCTCCTGATTATTAGAAAAATATTTTCTGTGTAATTTGCGCTAAAATAGTAATTTATATTTATTTGATTTGTATCATAAAAGTATATGTGTTATTAAATAAATAACACAACTACTCCAGACTGCAGCAGACCTCCCCTCCTCCCAGACCAGCAAAACACTCCGAACACACGGCAAGACTTATTTTCGTCCCCCCAAAACGCAATATCTCATTACCGGTGACTATAAACTACGGTATGCGGGGAATGATACCTTCCCATTCGTACAACTCGAGCCAACTTTGACAAACTCAATTTCCTGAATTGTAGGTAGTTGCATTACATTTAGGCTATGCGCAGACTGGGATACGATGCACTTTTTTTTTTATAAACGTATTCTATATATATTAAAGATAAAGATAAAAAATACTTTATTGCACGTAAAAATAATACAAAACCACAGATAACAAAAAAAACAAGTACTACACGGGCGGCCTTATTCCTTAGGTAGAAATTTCTTCCAGGCAACCTTAGGATGAAAAAACAATGTACAATTTTGTTGTACGATTTTTTATTTCACCAAAATCTCTCTTAGCATACTCTTGGTTTTAAGATAAAATTCTTCACCGTAACAATGTTTCTCCGATAGAATATCTAAATGTATCGCCAATTGAACGTTTTTTCGATATACATACAGGGTCAATTTTGAATCATTGGCGTCATATCTATTATTGTACTCATATTGTGATATGTTTTTACGGGAACCTAATATATAACCTTATCATAAAAGTTTTAGAAATTAAATTATCTATAGACCAATTATCGTTTTGCTTAATTTAATACGATTATTTATTATAGCGTCGGTAGCTCAGTGGTGTGGACTGTCGCCTTCCTACCGGGAGGGCTGAGGTTCAAATCCCGACACGTACCAATGTATTTTCGAATTTTCGAAAAATATATGTACGTTATCCGACGCTCTTACGGTGAAGGAAAACATCGTGAGGAAACCTTCATGCACGCCTGCGAAGAGATTCGAAGGTTGTGTGTGAAGTCGTCCAATCCGCACTGGGCCCGCGTGGACGACTAAGGCCTAATCACCCTATACGGGTAGGCTCGTGCCGCTCGGTGGGGACGTTAAATGAGCTGATGATGATGATGATGATTTATTAAAGCTCGTACTATTTATTTAGCGCACCCACGCTCGTCCACACCGCGCGCCTTGAACCTGACTCATCCCGTATTCAATTGAATATTATTATATTTTAAGTCAATTGTTTTTATTGTAATATGTATTATTGATCAAACGCAAAGTATTTAACAAGATTTTTAGAGCTTAATAATATTTGATTTTTTATTAAATTCGCTAGCTAGAGATTTGCTAGCAAATGTTAGCTTCATTTGACATTCATAAGTGTTCTATAAGGTTCGCTTAATCCCGAGTAGGTTCTTATTAATAAATGCCAATGTTTTCGATTTTACCCTGTATATATTAAATATACAGTCTACAACGGCCCACTGAATGGCACAGGCCTTCAACACAGCACAACTATGACAGTGTGAACCTATCTTTATTTCTTACTAAAATACAAGTTTTCATAATAGAAACACAAAGTTGTTAGCGTCTACCCATCCGTTGCGCGGACGGAAAAATTGGAAGAGGCGTCTGCAAGGTTGTGTTTCTTGAAATTATGCAAATTACTACAGATGTAGTCAAAACGAACAACTTTTTATTCTGTTCCATATTTATTAAGTGCATTTCAATTTTGGTACCTCTGAGAGAAACAGCGAATAACTGTTAGTAACTTATTTACTCCTAGTACTTGTAATGGGCGTAATATATTTTTGGACCTCTCATAGAAAATATGGGACCTTAGATTTTTTTTCAACAAAATTCACAGCTGATGTAGCAATGGACAAAGCACGTGCTCCGGAAAATGTGCAATCAGAAGATGGATCCTTTTTGCATATTTTTTACACGTTTTAAAAGAATCAAGCAATTTAGTTAGCTGCCCTCCTAATTACAAGTGGAAATAATCGTCTATAAATACAGTAATGATTTTTATAAAAGTACAACGGATAAAACAATTTGTAACGCAAGAGATGTTTAACGAACCTAACTATCCCACTGCAGTGAAAAGATTTTTCTACTATGATAAGATCGGATAAGGTTACAATTTTAACGCATTCGACTCGCATGTTGGTTTACAGCCCAGTCTTCGAATAAATAAGCTATGCTAAGTGGGAAGGCCTGTTTGGTCCCTATAATGCGACGTTATAGGCTGATAGCAATGATGATTGCGAATATAAAGCAGAACAAAGTAGATACACAGGGTAAGATAGTTTTATAACAAAATAAACATTATTTGTGGCTTAAATATATTTCAATATGTCATAAGTGTACAGGACGGTCAGGACGCTCACCTGATGGTAAGTGACACGCCTGACCATGACAAAGTGGCATTGATTGAGACCATCAACTGTTAGACAGTTATTATCCTCCATCAATGCCGCACTGCACCCGTCACCCGAGACAACCGATATTAGGTCTCTTATACCCGGTAATTTCACTAGCTACAGTGCCCTCATCCCGAAACACAAAAGTACATAACACTCCTGTTTCACGGGATGATACCTGGCATAGACTTCTTTTTTAGAGAAGCACCACTGAACACCTCAAGCTATTCCTGTAAGCTCAACGTTATCTGAATAATACATTACTCGAAAATCCCCTAGAATAAATTGCCTCAAATAGATCCGAGTTAGTTTACGCCTCGTTCTAGACTGAAATATTGATTTAGTTTCTACGCTTTTCGAATAGTCCACCGGGTAGTTTGTTTGAATTGTTTGTATGTGTTTTGGTTAATTGACATTCCTAAAAGTACTGAAGAGGAGTGCATTAGCAGCTTTCATATTTTTTATTTAGCTGGTATATTTTACGTCTTTTCAGTTATAATATATCCTACAGCGAATGTTACGTCTACTCATACATTCATACTTTCCACAAATATAAAAAATGTGTGGATGTGTGTTTGTTTATTATTTATTCAAATTCTTTATGATTTATTATTTATTCAAATTCTTTATTGTACTCTACATCAAACAACACATAAATAAATCTTTATTCAAGAATGGAAACAGCGTGCGTGAACCGCGGCGTTCTGCTAGTATTTAGTAAGTTATAAAATTATCGAAAGTGACAATTCCGTAGGTTGAACATTAATTAAAAAAATTCTCCTCTAAATTCCTTTTTGACAACATGTAAAAATTTTTTTTTACTTTACGAAATGGTTTTCAAAATGTCCATTGAAAAACATCCCCTGTAGCAGGCGGCAAACATAATACCATGCAGGCAAAACCGCGCATGGTTGCTAGTATGTAATAACCTTCGACGATCAACGCTACGTCCTACTTACGTCCTTAAATAATTTATAAAAAATAATCGAATTGATATATAAACAATTCAGCCGATATTTTTAAAACATCTTTTGGGTTGCGTAAGGGAATTACAAAAAATGCCAAAATGTAGGGTAACCACGTTTTTGTTGTAATAATAATAAATATAAAGGAAACGCCGCGATGGGCGGCGCCGAGAGAATTTTCTCTACGTAAAGGTTGACCGAAAATTGGAGATTTGGGAAATGTGATATTTTGAAACAATATATTTCAATAGTTTTTTTTTATTCTCAACTCTCTCTTAATTTTCCGCAGTCAACTGCTGTATCTGGCTCATTTTGCAAATTCTGATTCACCGATTCCTTATCTAACCTCCATCAAAGACCTACCAGGCCGGACTCTTAAAATATAAGAGATTTATCTATTCCGTTTTTGAACGAGTCTCTTTTAAATGTAACGCCACTTATCCCACTAACAAATATCCAAAATGAGCCGAGTGAGCTGTGGGATCAGAAGTCCCGATCTATCGAGACCTAGAAAAAAAAGCCTATGTTTTTCCTTATGACATCTACGAAAAAAGTACCGTCCAAATTGGTCCAGCCGTGTCATGGATTACCCGGGACAAACAGAAAAACAATTTAAAAAAAACATTTTGCTGTGTATACCATATACAAACAGACACACACACATATACAATTAAGTATATGTGATAGATGTAAAATATTTAAGTGCAATTAACTGCCGTCTCTTGCCAGAGACGATGGCATGAGATCTGACGGTATGAGTTTGTTCCATGGTAGATGGGCCAATGATGCTCCCTTTCCATCTATATAGAACCAACCACAGAGCTCTGTTGTTGGCACCAGCTGGTGTGGCGTGTGAAGCGGGTGAAAAAGCCAAAGCGTTCAAATACAGTCGCTCTAGGCTCCGAATATAATTTTGTCCCATTCGGTGTCGAGCCTCTTGGTCCGTGGGGCCCTAACGGCTTTTTAATTAAATTTCGAAACGATTAGTCGACATCACTGGAGATCAAAGATCTGGCAGTTATTTATTTCTTTTATTTTTTTGCTAGTCACATGGTGATGCATTGGTGTTACATATATAAAGCCGTAGATACGTTGATCACGTGACACCCTGCAAGGGCACTGCAAAAAAAGAGAGCGACGTACATATTATTCAAATATAACAGAGATACATAAGTTTATTAGCTTAACAATCCATTACTCCTTATCTTCAAAAAATTGTTTAAGTGTAATATGCTTTTTGTAAAAGATGTGTTATTAGTGTTTTTGTGAAGCTTTTATAGTGTTGAATTTGTTACCTCGGTCAAGGTTTAGCGATTCAAAGGAGTAACGCTGCCAGTATCTTCGGAATTTTACCTAAAGGGCGTTCTTTTAATTATTTTATTTTATTATAATATTTATTTTTTTATGGTTTTTGTTTGATGTTAGGGTTATAGTGTTTTTATATTGTAAGTTTGTTTATGTTTCTTTGTACCAATTGACATTATTTGTTGATTAACCAATGATATAATTAAATAGCTGATCTGATCACAGTCAACCTTTACGCTTCTGAGCGTTCGCATTTTAATCAGGTCCCACAACGAGGCCGGCACTCGGAGACTGGATCGCTGCGTGGCCATTACGAGGAAATACCAAATTCCGAATTATATTTTCCTCCGTCTTATCATTTCGATGGAAAATCAAACGTGGCTTATGTCCAATACTTTGCGATACAAATTGCATTTAATTTAGTCCTCTCTTTATTATTATGTTCTACCTCGGTGTTCTACTTACTCGCACTAATAGCTGCTTTGACACTTAATTATTTCTAAAATAAAATGTTGAAAAATGTTATCCTTTGATATTTTTTATTTAGAATGAAATTTTTAACACCTACGTTGCCCTCCTACCGGGAAGGCTGAGGTTCAAATCCCGCCAGGTACCAATGTGTTTTCGATTTTTCGAAATTATATGTACGTTATCCGTCGCTCTTACGGTGAAGGGAAACATCGTGAGGAAACATGTGCACGCCTGCGAAGAGATTCAAAGGTTATGCGTGCGTGAAGTCGTCCAACCCGCACTGGGCCCGCGTGGACGACTAAGGCCTAATTACCCTATACGGGTAGGCTCATGCCCCTCGATGGGGACATTTATGAGCTGATAATGATCGACTATGGAAGTGGTTTGAAGTTGATAGGTTGGAAAAAGAAAACTATATATTTTTAAAAATCAGTTAATAATTAATGAGCTGGCTGAAAGAACTAAAGTTTGTATTGGTTAGATTCAAAATCATGCTTTTCCAAAATCATTTTGATGAACATCCTTAATCATGCGTACGAGCAATGACATTCTGTATATATAAAGGTACGCCACCCGTGTCTCTAAAACGAACCGCCGAAGAGAGTACAGTTTGTACTCTTTTGTTTAGGTAAATGTACGCTTATTCGAAATATGTGTATGTGTGCGGTCACTGCATACGGAACATTGTTTTTTGAGCATATCACGAATCCTTAATTTTTACATCATTGTGTAAGAGTATGAACGTACTTGTAGACAAAAACTGTTAATAATAATAATAATCGGCCAATCAACACTGGGCCCGCGTGGACGACTAAGGCCTAATCACCCTTTACGTGTAGGCTCGTGTCCCTTTGTGGGGATGTATAATGAGCTGTTGATGGTGCATAATAAACAAGTCTAAAGTTTACCACCACAGATTTCCCAATACAGGGGATGGGGCAAGCCGCGTTTAAAGTGCGACAACTGTAAGCTCAACGAGCATACACTGGCTGCCAGTTTACGCTCTGTGAGACGAGTCAAGACGCACGAATATTAGAAGAAATTACCGTTTTTTTTCCAAAATGCCATCCTGTGCAATTGTAACATGCCATCATCGCAATGAATCAGTAAATTTACCAAGAAATATAATAACTTTTCACAGGTAAGAACCGAAAAGAAATTGCGACACTGGGACTGCCTATAAACTTGGCGGCTTGTCCAGTCTAATGTATATTCTGATGTCTGTGTTTACCACAATAGGACACAGGCCCTCACATACAGCATGACTATGGAACGATAGAGCTGATGATTGGTTACGGTTAACCAATCATCATCAACATAATCAGCTCATTAAACGTCCCCACCGAGGGGCTAGAGCCTACCCGTTAAGGTGTATATGCCTTAGTCGTCTTTATGCACATTCGAATCTCTTCGCAGGCGTGCGCAGGTTTCTTCACGATGTTTTCCTTCACCATTAGATCGTTGGATAAACGTACATATAATCTCGAAAACACAATCGTGATTTTCAACTGTGTCCTTTTCAGATCGGGAGGCAACAGTTCGCACCACTGAGCCAACGGCACTTAATTTATAATGGTCAATGTTAACTACGATAGTAGTAGGGAACAACGGGTAAAAGGTCAAAGAAGGGAGGGTATCAATTCTAAATATTTTGGTCACCCATCCAATGTCTGACCATTCCTATAGTCGCTTGACTTTTGAGATCGTAAACTGAACGCGCTCCCTGCAACGCCATCGACCCATCTGTATAGTGACGCAAAAAGTACTTTCCCATTCAGGACTTCTTTTCTACTAATTTTATATTACGACACAACAACACTTTTCAATCCCACTGTTTTGGTATTCCGGTAAAACATAAATATTAATGGTTTAAAATGATAATAGTAGAATGAATTGTCTAATAGTTTTACAAATAAGGGAGCGATAAAGTAAAACGTAATACAAGGGGAGGGGGGTCTGGTAAAACGTCACAAGGGCGAGACGAGTTATTTATGAAACCCGTTATGTAATTTTTCGATTCAATAATATACTACTAACATCTTCGGTGGCTCAATGGTGTGGACTGTTGCCCACGTACCAATGTGTTTACGAATTTTCGAAAATATATGTACGTTATCCGACGCTCTTACGGTGAAGGAAAACATCGTGAGGAAACCTGCGCACGCCTGCGAAGAGATTTAAGGTGCGTGAAGTTGTCCAACCCGCACTGGGCCCGCGTGGACGACTAAGGCCTAATCACCCTATACGGGTAGGCTCGTGCCCCTCGGGGGGAACGTTTAATAGGCTGATAATGATGACTATACTACGTTAATGTCATACAAAGTATCACATGATTGTACTGAATGCTACCTTTAGTTTTATTGAAAAGCGTTACACAGTCAGAGGTTTTTTTCGAACTGACTACTGCTGTTGGCCGCAGATGACCTTTACAGCTTCACCGGGCAATTGGCGAGCGCAGGTGGCTCTCAGCGTTAAACATTTACACGACGAGCCTAAGCGTCCCAGAATGGGACTCGAATGTCGGCTTAGAGTGTTGCGTGGATGGCTTGGTAACCATATGTTTGGGCAGAGGAAGGTGGGTCATGAATCTTCGAAAATTGCGTTACGTTTTGATCGCTCGCTTAATAATCCTACCATAAAAGAAAGAATGAATGCATAAGCGCATTTTAATATTACCGGTATTGGAGCCACATAACTCAGGTGATCCAATCAATAAAACTACCCTGTACACCAATAAACACCGTCCCTAGTTAACCCGTAAAAATTAAACTCATCTTAACCCGGCGAAACCCTCCCTGTAGGCACGTAATAATCACGGTTCAGTTGTAGCCCCATGGGGTCAATGAACCCGGGGGGGTGGGGATTAGGGTTGGCGATTTTCAAGTGCTAACAACCCCTGATAAATCAATAAATGTTGAAATAAAACTAAATGCGTTCGATCGTGACGGAAACGAATCTTGCTGTATTTATTTAATCTAGAAATTCTTCTAACTATTAAATCTAAAATTTTGTTTTGGTGTGTTCTATGACAACATATTTTAACAATTGGTCTGTCGGTTTGTTCCGGATAATCTTCGAAATGGCTCGACCGATTCGGACGTGACTACTTTTGTAAGGTAGCTGATGTGACAAGGAAAAATTTAGGCTGCTTTTATTTTAGAAAAACCTTTTTATTTTACAAATTTAAGCTGGGTGACGTGAGGCTGCCGAGCGTCACCCAGCTTTAATTATTTTTGGTGATGTATTACGGCGGGAGAATATCTTATGCGCGACATAAGATATTCTCACGGGCACTAAGGTTTAATAAATAACCGGACATCCGGCTAGAGACAACCTTGCACGCTAAGCATCTACAACAAGAAATTCCATTTTTGATCCAGTATTGATTGCATTAATTATCATATTATTACAGACCGATAGACTGACGACTTGCTAAAGGTCTGGTGGTGGTTGAGGAAACCAAAGGACCGGGATATATGGCGCGAAAGTGGAATGCGATGGGCCAATTCAACCCAGTGCTACTCAATAGTACCAGCACCCAGTAGTACTCTAAGTAATGCTTATGATTAAATATCTTGAAATAATAAGCAAATCGGCCGTCCTTATTACTTTAGAACATAAACCAAATAAAAAATAGATTCTATTAAAATACCCACTGAGATTACACCATCTTTCTTATATTCATTTGTTGATTATCTATTTCCTAGATCTGTAGCGTCAGGATGACCAGTAATTAGACGTATTTATCATTCAAATTATGACTAAT
This sequence comes from Leucinodes orbonalis, assembly GCA_019425675.1. Lineage (NCBI taxonomy): Eukaryota > Metazoa > Arthropoda > Insecta > Lepidoptera > Crambidae > Leucinodes > Leucinodes orbonalis. The sequence goes on from PQWD01003158.1 coordinate 19,797, forward strand.
AATTGATTCCCATAAGACGTTAATAAATAGGAAATATCCATGGAATAATGTTTATCAATATACAAGTCAAAATATATACCCTAAGGAAACCTAACGGGTAGACAGCCCTATGCGAGACGCGTCCCGGCGACGAGGTTATTTTTGATCCTGCATCGATCGAGAACGGACGTGTCCAACTGAATATTCAGCTAGACATTTTATATTTTTAATCCTCTTATCGATAAGATATAGTCAGAATCTATTAAAATATCAGATCATGCCTGGTGAATATAATATCAAACCGCCGTACGCCTTTGATGTGCTTTATGCAGTTCACTGCTGGATATAGGTCTTCCCTACTTTACGCCAGTAATCCCGGTCCTCCACATTTTCGCATCCGGTCTTCACCTGCCACCTTTCGCAAATCGTTGGTCCATCGGGCCGGAGCTACGCTACGCTTGCCAAGACGCGGACTCCACTCCAGAACTCGTCTACTCCGACGGATATCGGTTTTGCAACATACGTGGCCGGTCCACTGCTACTTCAACTTTTTTTGTTTTTCGCATGATTCGCATTAAAAATAAACAATGTTGACTGTTCATCATTGTTTATTCCTTCTAAAATAAATCCTCCTAAAAGAATAAATGATTGTGATGATGATGTCTCACAAAATCTAAACATAGTTCATAGGCCAATAACTAACAACCGGATTAATAGATTCAAAAACACCATCGATGAAAATATATCGCAATTAAAACTAGGAAAGCAAGATGCAAATATATTATATGAACAGCTTTTTAATACTATTAAAAATACATTTGAGAAAACGTTCCCTACTAAAAGTATTAAAGTTAACAATTCTCTAAGTCAAATTTAGTGAGTGGGCCACACCAGTATTTATAAAAGTCGCTAGATTGTATGATTTATATAATTTGAAAGCGTTCTTCAAATAACCCAGAGTTTTACAACTATGTTAAACATTACTCAAAGATCTTTAAACAGGCATGTCTTACCGCCAAATCATTTATTCATTTTAGAAGGACTTATAGGTTAAATATCAAATAAAATAACTAAAATGTAAATTACCTAGATGTAAATATTATAAGGTGAAAAGAGAATAAGTATTTTTGATAAAAGCGGTCAAAATAACTTTGACTGATTTTCTCTCTTCAACCTATCGCAGGTCACTGCTGGACATAGGTCTCGCCCAAATTAAATATTTGAATAATAAGCAATCGGGCCGTCCTTATTACTTTAGAACATAACCAAATACAAAATAGATTCTATTAAAATACCCACTGAGATTCACATCCTTTCTGATGATTCATTTGTTGATTATTATTTCCTAGATGTGTAGGCGGATGACCAGTAATTAGACGTATTTATCATTCAATTATGATAATAATTGATTCCCATAAGACGTTAATAAATGGAATATACATGGAAATAATGTTTATCAATTACAAGTAAAATATATACCTAAGGAAACTAAGGGTAGACGCCTAATGCGAGACGCGTCGGGCGAGGTTATTTTGTGATCCTGCATCGATGAGAACGGACGTGTCCAACTGATATTAGCTCGAATTTTATATTTTTTAATCCTCTTACGATAAGATATAGTCAGAATCTAATAAAATCTCAGATCATGCTGTGAATTTATAATATCAAACGCTTACGCTTTGATGGTGCTTTATCCAGTTCACTGCTGGATATAGTCTTCCTACTTTAACGCCGTATCGTCCTCCACATTTGCATCGTCTTCAACCTGCGACATTTCGCAATCGTTGGTCATCGGGCCGGAGTACGCTACGCTTGCAAGACGCGGGTCTCCATCAGAACTGTCTACCAGAGATATGTTTGCAACATACGCGGTTCACTCTACTTCAACTTTTTTGTTGTTTCGCATGTTCGCATAATAATAAACAATGTTGATGTTATCATTGTTTATTCCTTCTAAAAAAATCCTCCTAAAAGAATAATGATTGTGATGGATGATGTCTCAACAAAATTAAAATAGTTCATAGCCAATACTTAACAACGGATTAATAGAATTCAAAAACACATCGATGCAAATATATCGCAATTACAACTTGGAAAGCAAGATGCAATATATTATATGAAAGCTTTTTAATACTATTAAAAATCATTTGAGAAAAACGTTCCTACTAAAAGTCTTAAAGTTAACAATTCTACGTCAAAATTTTTGGTGGGAGTGAGTGGGCACACAGGTAATTTATAAAAGTCGGGCTAGAATTGTATGATTTATATATTGAAAGCGTTTCAATAAGAGTTTTACAACTATGTTAAACATTCTGCAAAGATCTTTTAAACAGGCATGCTTACCGCAAATAATTTATTCATTTTAGAAGGACTTTAGGTTAAATATTCAATACATAACTAAAATTAATTACTGATGTAAATATTATAAGGTGAAAAAGGGATAAGGTATTTTTGATAAAGCGTCAAAACTACTTTGACTGATTTTCTCTCTTCAACCTAATTCGGAGCGTCACTGCTGGACATAGTCCTATAAGACAATTATTCTTTAAGCTACGGAGAGCGGCGTCTCCAACACAGGCACCTTTGCTTAAATGGGGGCTCAATTACTTGTCATCAGATATATTTTTTTAATGAAAAAAATATATTATTATTTCTTACGTCATATATCCCGGTCTCTTTTTTCTATCCAGCCTACACCAAGCGACTTTCGCAAGTCTCGGGTTCTTTTAGTATTAATTGACCGATTTTACTAGTCATTAATATTATAAATTTGACTGTTAAATATTATTGACTGCAACAAGTTGAGGTGGGACATATTTGGCTAACAACACTAGCTCGTAAGTTCCAAAGATTATTTTTAAATACACCTTTTTTTGTATTCTCCTTGTGTTAAATTATTGCTTTATCGTTTTTTTTCTTCTTCTTTTTATATCAAACATACCCCCTTTTATGTGTTAAATATTATGTTTAACTTTTTGTTAATTTTGTTTATGCCAATAAACGTTTTTTTTTCTTTTTTCTTTCTTTCTAACGCAATTATGTAAACAAATATATTACTGCCTCACGGTTTTACTTCGAATCCGCTGAAACATATCAAAATACGTACGCTTTAATTAATTTGCAAACTTCGCACACGCGTCTGGATTGTTCAAAAGCGCTCGCTGCCCAGAAACACTTTACTAAGCATTTTTATTGTTTACTGTCTTAAACAGTTTGTAATCTGCAATCGCAAGGTTTGCACTTATGAAGTAAAGGTATTATAATTTATGCTTTTATTAAAATACGTGTACATTTAATTTTATTGCGTTATTTATGTCTACCACTCTGTTCAAACTCCCGTAGTTGGCTGCTAGAATTTTATTCAATTCTGACTTTAAGTAGGTACTTCAAGTAAGAGTAAAAAATATACATCTTCATATCATTTGATTATATAAATAGATTTTAATTATATTACAAGAATATAATCGTTAATCCTAAAATGTCCCCTGCTGAACGATGGCTTCCCCTAATGATTTCCACGTGAACCCGTTCCCTAGCAGTTGACTCATCTGCTTACCCCCACTTAACCAGGTCTGTCATCTGTCAGAGTCGGCCTAGCTTCGCTTCCGTTACGTGGGCGCACTCGCGAACTTTCCGCCCATGCATCGTTCTACGCACTATGTGCCCTGCCCACTGCCACTTCAACTTGTTAATCCTGTGTGCAATATAGCCTAGTTCTCCTACGGATTGCCTTTCGGATCTAATTGCATAGGGAAACAGTCAACCCTCCATAGCACCGAGCACCTTGATCTATTGCGGGACCATTTAGGCGTCGCGGTTTTCGGTAGGCAGCTAAGAGTACCTCAAGAGCGTCGGTGGCTCAATGGTGTGGACCTATGAATGAAAATATTGCCCAGCTGATTTTAAATACTACACCAAATTTGTTATAGTTCGGAAGGAGAAAATAGTCAAAAAGTTTGACGACCCATGTGGTGTAATGGTCGAGACATTGGTTACTACACCGAGGGTTTCGGGTTCGATCCCCGGGGCAGTCAAACATTTTATTGCATAAACTATCTGGTTGTATTGTCTAATGTTTTTATTATAATAAGTATTTTTACAAAAGAAATGATGATAAATATGTTTATCGTTGTTTAGTACCTAACAGGCTTTCACGCTTAACTGGGGGTTTACCTAGATGCGCTGTTGAGCTGTCAGTGGAATTTATTAGTTAAGTACGGAAGCTTGTTCAACCGTCCAATAGGCGGCCATCTTTGTTACCAAGACTTGGTGTTCCAATACACACGTGTCGGATTACGCGTGGATGCGCGCACGCAACATTATTCTCGCCTCCTTCTGTCACGTCACAAAATCAACTGGAAAATGACAAGTGACGTGTGTCGACAAACTATTAAAAACCAATTTGTATCGAACGGTCATTGTGGAAAAAAGCTTTATGCTAAGTCAAGACATTCTCAATTTATATGCAGCTATTGTGCGGTCGGTGATTTGGGGTTCTTACTTGGTTGAATAAGAACCCTATTAATTGTTTCATTAAATAATATGTTATTTATTTAAAAAGCAAATAATATAGTGTTGTTTAGTAATTTTTTTTATCTTACAGAATTTACGGAGGTCACGACGCTCACCTGATGGTAAGTGATACGCCCGCCCATGACAGAGCGGCATTGAAGGAATAGTAACAACTGAAAGACAGTCATTATCCTCCATCAATGCCGCACTGCGTCCGACACCTGAGACAACTGATGTCAGGTATTTTATTTGACTTCACCTATATTTTTTACAGGTTATTTTACTAGCTACAGTACCCTCATTCCAGCACACAAAAGCGCATAACACTCGTATTTGACGAGAGATATCTGCACTCGATGGTACATCTCAGATGAACTCATATGAGTATTCAACCTTTAGTACCTATCATACTATTATAGACTTAGTGTTTATTTGGGGCTAGATCGTGCTGTGTTAGTGTCTAAATATATTTATTTATAATAAGTCTTTCTAAACACGTGAAGCTAGTTCAAACCACTGTCTAATAAACCAGGTACTGAAGTCTGCACTCCCTGAAAGTTGTGCTGTTCTATGATAGTATATAATGTATTAATATGAACTTACCCCTGTTACACATGTTTATTATATATTAATTCATTTATGTATAGATAATACTAAAAAAATAAAGAAACAGAGAACAAATACATAAATTTAAATTATTTTACGATACAACAACTTTTATTTTTTAACAAAAATATGATTTATTTATGTCCAACTTTGGGGCAACCAAGGGTGTTTATGATAAATGTACTGTTCTTAAAACCGATAGCCCAGGATAATTACCTCCAATAATTACCATCCTGCTGAACAGCCTCTTAGTATTTGATGGTACTCTAGAAACTCCTTTCGGATTAATGTAATCACCGCCCGTTGGTGCATCCTGGCCGATCAGTCTCTGGTAAGTTTATGGACTCCTAGTAAACTCCTCAAGGTTAAGCAACCTCACCGCCCGTGTTGTACCTGGCCGTCAGGCTCTCTTGGAGTTTTATAGACTCCTAGTAAACTCCTCAATGGTTGGTGCCAACCTCACCGCCCCGTGGTGCATCATGTAACAGCCTTGTTGGTAGATTATGGATCTATTAACACCTTTCGGGGTTTAACACTTCGCCAGCCTGGTGCATCTGCCGAACAGCCTCTTAGTAGTTTATGGACCCCTAGTTTGCACTCCTTTGGGGTAAGGCCAGCTAAGACCGTGGTGGGATCCTACCGGTCGAACCAGGCCAAAGGCCAAAACCGGACAAAGATGGCGAAAATTGAACTACAATGAAAAAGAAATAAAATACTCGTTACGTATCATAAACTTATTCCCCAATTTTGACTTCAGACACAAACTAATTCACTGTCAGTGTATCGTTTGGCACTGCTGAATAAAAAATATTTGATTTGATATGAACATAGAATAATTAGGCAGCAAGGCTGTTATGAAAACGACAGAGCAACGCGAAAGGTGGCTAGTAGCAATGATATTGTGTATGTATAACCTAAGTAGATACGCATCCGTCATAAAACCGAACCCGCCGAGAGAAGTACAGTTTACACTTGTTTAGTCAAGTACGCTATCAAATATTTGTATGTGTACGTGTCACTGCATTCGAACATCTTTCCGATTGTTTGTAGGCTATCACGAATCTTACTTCTTGACATATTTGCTAGTAGAGCTCTTTAATACAGTTCAGAAAGCGCATCTGTCCGCCAAATATTTAAATCATAGGAGGACATCTGGCGGCAAAGAGGGAAACCTATTCCACAGTGATCTGTAATGGTTGAATGAGGGATACCTAGGTCCTGCAGAAGACTAAAAATCTATAATGGAGAATCGCAAATTGGTTGTTTTATAACCTACTGTTAATTAGTTCGTGAAACACGAAAAAGACAATGTAACTTTTTATTCTTCCCGAAAAACAGACATATTTATGTTTGACGTCGATATATTTTTTTCACGGCTCTTTAATGTGTTGAAAACGGTCTCAGCCGATGCCAAGACTCGAGATTTTATACGGAATATTTGGGACAAACATTGCCTTGGTGTCTACTTAGCTGCCGCTATATTTAAAATTAGCAGCGCATCCCGGTTTATGAAATTGAGAATTTTAAGGATAGATAATAATAATTATTTCTATAACATAATTGACCTTTGTTATCCGAATTTAGAGTATATATCTTCAACAATTAATGATATTTCAAATTGGAATTCAATTAATTGGATGGTTGTACACCAAATGGTTATACTGAATGCTCCACCAAACTTGGAAAAATCGCACAAACTGTCTTTTACTAGTGTATTGGCCGTAGTCGCCCACGTGGGCCAAATGCTTTTCATACAGTAAACAAACCATTAAGATTGTGAAAAAAAAATATCGCGGGACACATCGGTACCTACCCATTCGTTTGCCTTATCGCACAAGTCAAACGACTTATATCGCTTCATTCAGTCTTCATACTCAGTAGACAGTGGGCATTATAACAGCGATGAGTGATTGAACCAGCCCGGATTCCCTTCCAAACCATCGTAAATGACATACATTTATTTCAGTCTTTGGCTACGTATTTCTATAGAAAGCGGCACATTAGCGGTCTTTACAAAACTACGCATATATTTAATCAATCAACCAGCCTATTACGTCACATAGCAGGGTACAGGCCTTCTCAACCCAATCACTCAGAGCATAGTAAAGAGGAGACTGGATTTTAATCCACCATTTTGGTCCAATGCGGATTAAATCAATGATGTAAAAAGTATGGATTCGTGATATGCTCACAAACCAATCGAAAAAAGTGTTCCGAAGCAGAGAAGCACACAAACACATATTCGAAATTTGAACACATTTACCTAACAAAGAGTAAAACTACTCTCTTCGGTTTTTGAGCATGATGCGTATCTTCTTTTTACTTAACAGGAATACCATGGATGTAATAAAAAAAATCCACTGACATTACACAGCATCTGCCCCAAGTTAAGTGACCTGTATTATGGTTACTAAAAACGATAAACTACTTAATCACATTTTTGTGTATCTTACATATATACATAGGAGTTAGTAAACGACTTCCACCATAAGATGACGTCTTGAACTAATACATTAATATGAATATATCAGTGTATGATTGTATATCTGAATTTACTAAATTACTTTATCAATTTTTTTAAATCATATCATTTTTAAAATTGTTTAATTTTAATACTATATTCCACATTGCAGTCGTGCATCCTATAATGAGTGACACTTAGCTTAAAAGTTTGTTCTAATTTATTGTTCTTGACTTCTGCGTGGAACCGCCTCGGCAAGCGTAGCTAGTCCCGGTGAAACATGGATGCAGAAAAGCGGTGGACCGATATCTGGCGCAAAATGGGGGAGACCTATGTCCAGCATGACTGAATAGGTTGAATATATAACATTTTATTTTAATTTTAATACTATAGTCCACGCTGCAATGTGTGGCATCCTATAAATAGGTGCACTAGCTTTAAAGTTTGTCTCTATTAATGTTGCTTTACCAGTGTTTATCTTGTTGTCGTCCAAATAAAATTTTAAAAAAAAGATTTGTAAGAGGGACCGACGGCTGCATCGAAGCACCATTTTAAGCTGTCAACGGGGCTACTGCCTAAATTTGGACTTTAATCCAAACATGACGCATTAAACTACTTGGTGATTATGACCTTAATCTACCTATTTTATCATTTCATCACATCAGCTCATTTTTTAATGTCCCACGAGGAGCCGAGCCTACCTTAAAGGGTGATTCAGCTTGTTCAACCACGTGGGTGCACGACTCACTCAATTTAATCTCTCCAGTGTGCGCGTCTCACGAGTCGGAAAGAAAACCCTTACTAGCGAAAACTAGCAAAAGGTGAAAAAAAAGAATAAGATAACGAAGAGAAATGATGAAGAGAGAGAAAGAGTCGAAAATATCTGCAGCATCTGGATGGACCAGCAACGCACGTGCACAGCGAAGTCTCAAAGCACGCAAAATCAGAACCACGGATCGATAGCGCACGTATCTCGAGCACTGAAGACTCGCAGGGAAGAAGGATGTCGATAGTAACGAAAAGTCGGTGGAAGGGTGTGTAAACGGTATACGCGACCACGTCAATGCGGACACAGCGATGCAAAGAGTCGTCAGTGAGTCAAAGCGGTGCGCAGATCTGGAGACGACGCGACAGAACGACGGGAAAGGAGCATAACAGGCGCATGAAAAGTCGCGTCCGGTCGAGAGCGATGAGAGGATAGGAAGGTAAGCATGAGAGAAAGGTAAAATGAAGGCAGCGGGAAGATATGCACAGGAGAGGAACAAAAGTAAAAAAAAGTAGGCCAGAACTGCTAAACAAACAGGGCGTGTCGGGCTGACGGGACACGTAGGCGTGACGTAGGGCGTTGCGCGCGCTCCCACCAGCGCAGTCCACGCGGACAAGCGCCCCCAGGCGCCAGATAGCCGTCCTCCTGGCTCACCCCACCAGCGACTCCGCAAAGTGCGCGTCCAGCGGCAGAGGCGTGCCGACGCTAGCGTGGCCAAACCGCGCCACCAGAACTGGTCGCGCCCGCCGCTGCACACATACCGGACACCCACGGCCACTAACTCGGATCCGGCGCTGATCGAACAGCGCCGGAATTGAAAGCATGCAGTGAGCCCCAAGAGAACTCCAGCGACTCCTTCCATGCGCGGGAGGACGGGAAACGTGTTGAACCAACCCGCATCAGTCCAGGCGCAGCGTAGTGTGACCACGGTGGAACGGCATGGCAAAGGACTGGCTGTAACATGGCATATGACGGAAAACAGACTAGCTACGGGAATCCGCCCAGCCCAACGAACCCTCCGTACAGCCGCCTGCGAATAGCCTGCCAAATGTCCCAGAATATATCCTTCACAACCGGAGGGACGACGCCACGACGCATACTGCATTACACACTGAAATGATCTCCAAATTGCAGCCAAGCCCAACTCCAAGATCATGACTCAGGAGTCGGTCCGAACTCTCCGATGATCCCACGATGACATCGTGCAGCAAAACGGAAATAAAATAAACCCAGACTGACCCTCTCAACCATCCATCGGAAAATACCAATGCGGGAACATGCAATGACACCCCCCTCTCACACCACACGCACTATAATCTCCTGTCTATCGTCATCACACCCGGTATGATACAACTCCCTGCAAGACACAATAAATCCCAGGTACCAGACAGTGAATCAAAAGAGTATCTACAAAGAATTACAGATGAACACCAACATTAATGAACGAGATCACCTGCAATAACTAGTTAGTAATGACGATAGATCTCTATACTCGAGACCCCCTTCTGCAAGCGTGACGGCGTACACACCACAAAGCCTCTACAATAAGGTGCCAGAAAAGAGGTAGATGAGCTCACACATTTCCACGATAGCATAATACAAAGAAGAGATCGAAATCGATACATCTTTATGATATAACCACTGAGCAATAAATACTAGTTGACTTTACCATACTATAAGTCTGTGAAATAACCTTGGTCTACATAAATGGAACACCAGACTCAGTAACAAAAATATTTACATACTCTTATATCAGGTTCGTATATTAGAATAAAAAACAGATTTCATATTTTGATATAGACAAATGGATCTATCGGTTGTATTATAATTATGTTAGTTATTAAATAAAAGAATAGAGGCGGGTACAGTAATTAATATATA
>PQWD01003159.1:0-51869 GCA_019425675.1 Leucinodes orbonalis
AATATCAAGAAACGTATTATTTTTAACTTAGGGTTGATTTTTGATTATCGGTTCAAAAATTTACTCTATCCCATAGAGCGATCAGTTCGTCAAAATAATATAATATAAATAGATTTAGTTCAGACCTATCAATTATGAAAACTGAATCATGGTTAAATTTTATCTGATTGTTGATTCTTCACTCAACTGAAAAATCAACAAATCAGTCAAACTTTCATCCCCATCCCCTAAAATGGGTGGGTGGGCGTTTAAATGAGACTTTCACCAATGTTATGAATTAGGATTTGGAAGTTTACATGAGACTGTGGAAAGTAACTAAAAAACCTATTAAAAATTAAACACTAAAAGATTAACTAGCAATTTACAAAAAGAACTCATTACTTTAAATTAGAATTTAAACATTCGCATCACCTCTACGACGATAGCGAAACGGCGAAGCGATATAGTTAGGTATTGATATGTAGAATTTGTTGAAGTAAGGGTCGGTAGAGTTAGGTCGTGTAGATTCAGAACCTTGGCTCTACAAGAGATCTAATATCTTTTTACAGGGCAAACCTTATGTGGTCTTGGCAACATTTTACATGAAATGTTTTTAGTGGAATCATCCTGTCTCATCCTGTCACAAATTAAAATTATTACCTTTGTATGATTAGAAAGAAACAAAGAAGACTAAGTAGAACATATTACAAAAACACAAAAGATGTTTATTTAGATTGGAATCAGAAAGGGAATACTCATAGGTACTTATAATACCTACTATTAAATGATTCTTAAGTTTTAACAACATTTATTGATAATAAATCTGTGTTATAATATGACCGTTTCCGCGTACAATGCTAATGTCAAGAGAGATTTAGTGACGTGACATCACTCTTCAATTGATTAGGGATGGATAGCGTTGGTCGTTTCCTTTCCGTCTAACACTACTTATAATTTAAAAATTACAATTAAATTTAATTTTATTTATCATATTTTCTAATAAATTAAAGAAATAATAATATCGTGTAATTAGTTACCAAACGTGAAGATAGTAGCTATCAGTAAAATTTAGGAATCTGTTGCCGTGTACTTATCAAAAAAATATTTCGATACAAAATGCTCAATCAAGATTTAGTATCTTCATAAAGGCCGGCAATAAAAATGTAGGTAATTTACGTTTACAAATCAATAATGAGTTATTTAAGTTTCAATCCGCTCTTTTACACTAAAAGTTTTAATTGGCTCTTTTACACTAAACATTATCATCGAATTTAAATCTAAATTTAAATTTAAATCTGATTTGAGCGCTACAGTGCTTTTAGCGTAGTAATATTACTGGTATTAATTAAAGAAGTTCCAGCATACATCTTTTAGAATGTAAGCAATTGTTCGGCATTAAGTCTTCCTGCCTAACAACGAACGAGAATGAAGATCTGCTTCCAATGCACTGGACAAGCGTGGCTGGTTACGGTTCAAAGCCTCCCACTGTTAAAAACCATTACGAGTGGTCTTATAATTAAGGTCTTGTCTTGTAAATAATAAAAATAAACAACATATCTACACTAATATTAAAAAGAGCCGTTTTCGCTGGAACATCAACGCATCAAAACTACAAAACTGAGTCTAAACTAGGGTTACGAAATGGGAATAGCAGATTTGTTGTATCATAATCAAGCGAACAACAATCAAAAGATCTTGAAAACTTCATACATATTTGAATAAGGGTGGCACGTATGGCTAATAACTCACTATCTCTTAAAGCTGTGCCCTAAAACCAGTCAATATAGCCAAGTTCATAAAGGGACACACGCGAATACCAACCAACTGATAGGCGATATCACCGAAAGTGAGACAGATGTGTGTATTGCATAACTATGGGCGATTTGTTTTACCGCTATCGCATGTGGACGTAGTTCCATCGATTCACTACCGATAAACCCGTAATCATGCTCATATTAGTTTTACACGAAAATTATTTTTATTATTACCGCTGAAACGAGGATATCTAAAAGCTAAATAAATGTAACTGAACAGCTGACATTAGCAAGTTACAGAAGTAGTAACACGGAGAACCGATGGTCAATGGGACGAAAATTCTCTAATTAATGCCCGAGAACGAAAATAATGAAAGAGTTATGATATTTTATAGCAGCGATTAACAACCCCGTTTTACACTACACTATTGACGAATATTTTTGTGATAAAAATCCTGGTCTAAACTGTTCAGGTATTTCTGTGTTTATTAAATATTTGTACAATAAATCATTGTATAATAAAAATGGCTGTACTGTTGAGTTTTCTTGGGTGCTTCTTTTTCAACAGCCCAAAACCACTAAGGCGCTTTTTTTTCAAGTATCAATATTCATCTTTGTACTTATTTTGGTATTTTAAATGTTTTTATTGTATTTTTTGACAATCATAAGTGCTCTGTAAGGCTAATTTGAATAAATGAATTTTGACTTTGACTTTACAACCATAAATAATAGTGCTCATCAAAATGGACATAGAAACCGAATTTGGAATTTTCTTATATGAAATTCGACTAAATTTATAATGTTGATTATATAATTTTTCAGAATATAGGTTGCCGTTGATTTTCGTCAAGGTTTATCGTTATTGCGATTTCATCTAAAAATCATGTTAAAATAGATTTGACAGACGATATAAATTTTGTGTACCGTCGTTCATTGAGTTGCTTATTTATGATAGGTCGTAAACGTATTAAGTGCGCTAGCGCATAATCCTTGGCTTATATGGTTGCTACTGGTTAGGAGGCATGAAATTTTCAATTTATCATATAATTAGGAAAACATGTTTATTTTTTTACTCGCAATTTCTGTTGACAACGTGATTAAAATTGTCACTTATATTTTCATTTAAGTTATCGTGTACACATTCGAAATTAACGTCACGCTCGCGGAATTGCATGCGTAGTATCAAATATATTTTTGTGAAATAGTTATTCGATAATAGGTTTTCAATCTATATGAATGTCTTGGCAAATACGAGTGCTAAAGTGTTATCAAATCAACCTAGGCGTGGTGGTGAATTTATACCTAAGTCATTCGGAACTTATGGGTTTCATGCATTTGGTAATTTATATTATATTTATATATAGATTATAGAAATTATTTCATGCAACCTTCGGAAATATATTATACAATTTTGGAAACCATCCGTAACCGTACCGTTTCTGTAATAGTTGTTCAGTAAAGCCATATTTTCCTTGTTTTTAATTATAAGTCATAGGTGTTTTTTTAAGTCAATTAACATGGCCAACATGCCGGTTTTGTCATTAAGGTAACTCTTCATTAAGGGAAGTCCAACGTTCTTTTACCCTGAATATAATATGTGAACCTCAGAGTAAATAACTTGTACAACAATTTGACAATAGAAGTGTTCCTCGTCAACTAATATGAGATCTATCCCTCAGGAAATCGCCCACTAACATCGGAACCGACGATAAAAACAGAGTCCACGACACCAGGGGTGGGGCCAGACGAGCCCTCCATGGACGACAAAGGTGACAAGAAAAACAAGCGCCAGCGGAGACAAAGGACACACTTTACCAGCCAGCAACTCCAAGAACTGGAGGCGACTTTCGCGAGAAATCGCTATCCTGACATGTCAACGCGTGAGGAGATCGCCATGTGGACTAACCTTACGGAAGCGAGAGTTAGAGTGAGTGAATTATTGTTTTTTTTTCTGAACTAACAATATTGTCAGACAGATCAATTTATTTGATGTGCCAAAACGACTTATTTTCATCATTTGTACTTTATAACCTTTTCGTACTTTTATATTTGCATATATCACTACAATACCATGACGTACCGGTGTTAGGTTATTTAGCTGACGCACTTAAATGACTTTTTCGTAATTACAAAATAAGAAGTTGATATTAGATAATCATAACGATTTCAGAGTTATTGTGCTGTGATGTACTTTATTACAGCTTGAGATTTTTTTTCTGAACCCATTCTGCTTTCTAATTATTATTTATGGCTTCGTGGTATTTCGAGCAATAGCTAAAGTCAATTTAATTATGTTATCCAAAAAAGTGTGTTCAATATTTCATAAAATGATTAGTAACTGACGCTAAAAGGTTAAAATCCCAATCTTCTCCTTAAGATTCAGTTAAGATGTGGCACTTTATTATTGCCTGAAACCTACCGTTTACTTATTTATTAAATTAAAGTGATCATTGCACTGTTTACCTCATGTGACTACACTTGCTGACGTTCTACGACACTATCGACCCATATCCACAAGTTATCTACTTTTATTTCACATTTAAATAAAGACAAAATAATGCAAATAAAAAAAGACACGTCGCCAAATTTCAAAACACTGTTTATTTGGGCTAACTAACAGCGGATTTTATTAATTGTATATAGCATTAATGCAAGGATTTTTTTATTTGATAGAGAAAAATCATACACGAAAATACATATTGTATTTTATTTTAAAAACACATATCGATGACTTTTCAAAACCGATAGGCAGGGATGGTAACTTGTATATAATATCGCTAACCTGCGATCCAAAAAAACTATCACCGTATAGGTATCTACATATATATTATGACATTTAAACGGCATCTTACATCACGAAAACAATACANAAGTTTAAAAAGCTAGGCGCGTGGTGGTGAATTATACCTAAGTCATTCGGAACTTATGGGGTTTCATGCATTTGGTAATTTATATTATTAATATTTATATATAGATAAATTATTTCATGCAACCTTCGGAAATATATTATAAAATTTTTGAAACCATCCGTAACCGTACCGTTTCTGTAATAGTTGTTCAGTAAAGCCATATTTTCCTTGTTTTTAATTATAAGTCATAGGTTTTTTTAAGTCAATTAACATGGCCAACATGCCGGTTTGTCATTAAGGTAACTCTTCATTAAGGGAAGTCCAACGTTCTTTTACCCTGAATATAATATGTGAACCTCAGAGTTTAATAACTTGTACAACAATTTGACAATAGAAGTGTTCCTCGTCAACTAATATGAGATCTATCCCTCAGGAAATCGCCCACTAACATCGGAACCGACGATAAAAACAGAGTCCACGACACCAGGGGTGGGGCCAGACGAGCCCTCCATGGACGACAAAGGTGACAAGAAAAACAAGCGCCAGCGGAGACAAAGGACACACTTCACCAGCCAGCAACTCCAAGAACTGGAGGCGACTTTCGCGAGGAATCGTTATCCTGACATGTCAACGCGTGAGGAAATCGCCATGTGGACTAACCTTACGGAAGCGAGAGTTAGAGTGAGTGAATTATTGTTTTTTTTTCTGAACTAACAATATTGTCAGACAGATCAATTTATTTGATGTGCCAAAACGACTTATTTTCATCATTTGTACTTTATAACCTTTTCGTACTTTTATATTTGCATATATCACTACAATACCATGACGTACCGGTGTTAGGTTATTTAGCTGACGCACTTAAATGACTTTTTCGTAATTACAAAATAAGAAGTTGATATTAGATAATCATAACGATTTCAGAGTTATTGTGCTGTGATGTACTTTATTACACCATGAGATTTTTTTCTTTTTTGAACACATACTGCTTCCTAATTATTTATGGCTTCGTGGTATTTCGAGCCAAAGCTAAAGTCAATTTAATTGTGTTATCCAAAAAAGTGTGTTCAATATTTCATAAAATGATTGGTAAGTGATGCTAAAAGGTTAAAATCCCAACCTTCTCCTTGAGATTCAGTTAAGATGTGCCACTTTACTAATGTCTGAAACCTACCGTGTACTTATTTATTGAATTAAAGTGACCATTGCACTGTTTTACTTCATGTGACTACACTTGCTGACGTTCTCGATTACAATATCGACCCATATCCACACATTAGCTACAAACATTTAAATATAGACAAAATAATGTAAATAAAAAAAGACACTTCGCCAAATTTCAAAACACTGTTTATTTGGGCTAACTAACAGCGGATTTTATTAGTTGTATATAGCATTAATGCAAGGATTTTTTTATTTGATAGAGAAAAATCATACACGAAAATACATATTGTATTTTATTTTAAAAACACATATCGATGACTTTTCAAAACCGATAGGCAGGGGATGGTAACTTGTATATAATATCGCTAACCTGCGATCCAAAAAAACTATCACCGTATAGGTATCTACATATATATTATGACATTTAAACGGCATCTTACATCACGAAAACAAATACATGACAAACATTAGCAATAAAACAAATAAAATAACAAAAAGCTTGTTAAAGGTAGAAATTCGATTTATGTAGCTTTTTTATGACTTAGTTAAATTTAAAGACGTGTATAAAAAGATAATCACAGTATATATTGAAGATAAATATAATAATTGATTTTTAATACATTACTATTTATATAATGTACGATGAATGCCTCTGGTTAGTTTTACTTTCATATCAAAAAGTTTCTAGCATGCGTAGTTCTGTATGAAAATTATATTGCTTCTCCGCTTCGACCATGAAATATACGAGATTTACTCACCCAAGACCAATAAGATTATTATAAAATGTTACAGCGTATATAAAATATGTTTATTAGTTTATTTAAAATGTAAACATGTGAAAGTTATAAAAATAAATGCGTTTGAGACACGTGTGAGACATCTGCAGTCAGGCTTGCTCTGAAATAAAAATTGAACTATTTCCGATAAATTGGTATAAAATTCCTTTTTTAAGAAACTTACAGCATAATTACTGCATAATTGCATAAATTTCAAAGATTTTTTTAAAGTTATCACTTAGGTATCACATATAGCATGGAGTAGGTATACGATGAGTTTAAACATAGAAAAGCTTTATTGAATTATATTGTCCCTGCATAAAACATTTTTTGCAGGCTGCCGCTTTATTTTAATGGCTGTAAGTAGTATTAACCACATCGATATCCAGGGTTTTTATCAACAAATTCGTTTTAAATTAAGGAGTCGTAGTAAACCTTGTTTATAAACGTCATCATTGACGACCCCTTTGGTATAATGGTGAGAATTCGGTTACTACACAAGGGCTCGGGGTTCGATCCCCGGGCAGTACAAACGTTTGTGATGACCTGTTTGGTCTGGGTGTTTCTATGTATAATATGTATGAATTAACAAAAACAAGCATATAGAAGTTTATCTGTTTGTTTAGTGCCCATATTACAGGCTAATGCTTAGTTTGGGGCTATATTGCGGTGTAAGGATGTCAGTGGATATTTATTTATTTATCGAAAAATAGAACTACCGAACTTTTCCATAAAACATTTACTGGCTGAAATTATACTCATTAGCAACAAAGTTTTAAAACACTTGAAATAAAGGCGTGCTTTATTACTCGACTCGTAATTAAAAAGCGACCTAAATCGTGTTTTAATAATAAATCTCTGTTTAATAGCACAAACATGCATGAGACACATGAATTGTTCAAATTTATTTTTCGCACTGGAGTATTTGAATTTATATTGTAATTGTCGAGACACCATTTTTTATGCCAATAATTATTCAACGTCAATAATGAAGTCGTTTCATGAAGCGTCTTAACTCAAAACATTACAATAAATTTAACAATCTAATTACAGAGTTCAAGGATATGTCAAATGAAAGTACGATCGTTTGTTTCCAAACGACTGCCACTTAGTTTTTTGTCATGGAGGATGCAAAAGGTGCACCACAATACGTAGATGTTTAGGCTAATCGTCTCATCCGGCGCGTCTTAGGTATTTTTGTGCCGTGCCGGCCGACGGAACACAGAATCCTTTAATCCGGGTGGATTTCAGCCGTCTATTTCGGTCTCTTCATAATCCCGGGCTTAATTTTGATCGCATCCACACTCACTGTCAATAGTTTTGGAAGGCCCCTAGATTCTGCGGTCGGTGAGACGTATTCGCCGCGGATGCATTGAATACTTTTTGGTTTCTTCGTTATTTCGAGAGCGGTTTTGGTAATCTTTAAAACATGTGTTTAGTGAATTTTCAAGTAGGACTATCTATCTCTTTAAATAGTTATTCCTTATTAAGTTAGCGTAAGGTCTTATTCTTTATTCATTTGACAATTAATTAGTTTTTTTTAACAAAATCACTTTGTTTTTTTTTGGTGTAGTCAGCCTTTTATTTTCTATCCGATTTATAAAAATAATTATATTTTCACGGTAGGGTAACATAAAACCGTTATTTAGTTACATTTGAGCAAACTTATGTTAAGAAATAAATAATATTATGTTCACTGCGGACTGCGGAGCCTCAATAGTACAACTTTGATTAAATATATTTTTAAAAAATCCACTAACATTTACATTACGTGTTTTCTAGCCCCAAGTTAAGCGTGAAGCTTGTACGGCAGGTACTAAACAACTGATAAACATACTTCGTCATTTTTTTTAAATATACACATATTGTACATAGAAAACACCCAGACTAATACTAACATATATGTTGATGTCCACGAATGTTTGTACAGCCCGGGAATAGATCCCGGAACCCTTTGTGTAATAGTCGACGTCTCAACCATCATTACACCAATTAAGTGTCCTTGATCATAGATTTAAAATAGGCAGAAAGTGAATTCCTTTTTGGCTTATTTTCCCGTATCCAATACCTCTTGTACTTAAACAAAATTGTATAAAATTGATTCGAATCGATCGAAATTAGATCGATTAGTTACAACATATACCAAAAAATATCGTGGTTTTATACAATACTAGTTGTTGGATTGGATATTAGTTTAATTTGATGTGAGTTTTCACGACACTCATTACATTAAGACACCTAAATAAATTACCAAATAAATTCGCACAAGAACTCTTTATAGGCTGTACTTCTTTGAGCAGAGGGCACAAAACGACGTACAAGGGCGCGTAATGATTTTATTAATAGCCAGGTGTAAATCGACACTGGTCGATCGCTTGCAGCTCAAGTGTTAGATATTAATTACAAGTAACGCGCTACACACTGGCCCTGTGTGTTCATCAAAACATACCGATTTGACATGCGTGTAGGGTTGCTGCATTTTCAGTTAAATGTATGGGATTGTAAAAATAATAGACATGACTGCCATGTGGTGTAATAGTTGAGAAGTCGCCTCATACACCACGGGTTCTAGGTTCAATCCCGAGGCAGTACAAACATTTGTGTACTAATGCACATTGAACATATTTGTTTGAAGTGTTTGTATTAATGTGGATGTTTAACAACTGTTTAGTACCCGAATGACGGGCTTAGTTTGGGACTATATAGCGTTTTATGAATGTCGGTGGATATCAGTTATTATAAAATGAGCAAATGAGTTGATTACCCGTCCAATGGAAATACTTCCGTGCTTCCGAGAGCGGACTGTGCAATTGAAAACCTTTGACGTAATGATCCAGTTATTTTACAGCCTGCCTCAACATTCAGTACAGGACATATATATACTTAAAGTATAACCCAAGCGCTTTTTTCCAAGTATCAAAATTCATTATTGTGCTTTAATTTGGTATTTTAAATGTATTTTTTATTGTATATTTTGCATTCTTTTTTGTAAGCCTAATTTGAATAAAGAATTTTGACTTTGATTTTGACTTTGAACCATTATGAAGGGAGGCAAAGGTTAGATTGAGTACCCAAATGACCGATGATACCCGCTTATGACGAGATTTTTAACTTTATACATACCTAAATATAATAACAAAAGTCCAGTGACATATTACAAGAGTATGAATAAAAGGCATACAGTTGCAATAATAATTAACTACTCATATATGGTATTAAGGTTACCACAGGAGTGAAGATTCTGGCCTAAGTAAAAATTAGGAAATGTCTGTGTGACATTTTCAAACCTTATTGGTGAATTTAGCGGTCATCATCGGGTACGCTGTTGGCTTAGATAGCTTATACTACTATGAGTAGCAATACAACACTTACCACTCAAGTAAAACCTTTCCCAATAAATTGATTTTTAACATTGGGGCTTAGAATTTTTTGCGTTGATCCAGTATTTGGTGGACCGTTAAGCCACTTTCGTTATTCGGCAAGTTGTATATGCAGGAGGTGAGGCAAGCTAAGGTCTTAAAGGTGTGTATATTAACCGTTAACATATATTTAAAAGAAAAATATGTTTATACATACAATTAAGAATATTTTATAAGTTCCGGGCATCCCTAGCTAGGGGATTAGCAGGCAGCGCGCGCATCCCGCCCGTCCCATAAATCTGTGCGCCGGCGCACCGATAAATCGCCGCGCATTATTTTTGTTGCCATCGCATTGAGGCAATGACCCTCGCAATTGACTCATTAGTGCGTAACATACGAGCTGCTAATCTGCATCCCGACAAAACGCTTATTTTATATTAAAAATGTCAAATCAAACCACTTGTTCTTATATTTTATTGTCATTGGACTTTTGAGAGGCAACGTGATATTTGGTGCAGTGATTGTTAAAGGTTGTAAGGTATTTTTATGTCAACATGCTTCAAGTAGGCATATTTCATCCGAGCTGGAGGCCTAGACAGTGAAAATACACAATTTAAAGACTTAAAATCTTTACTCCAAAAGTTTTAAGTTGACCTCAACTAACTCTCTCGGTACATATCCGCTGAAGCTGTGAAGATCGTCGGCGATCAATACTGAAAACCCATCTAAAAATGCATAATAATATGTGTGACGTAGTTTCGCACTTTATTCTGATAACGTAATGTCAACTAGTTACTGCCTACATACATACTAGTTGAACATATTTATTACTATGAGCCCCGGTAGGAGCAGTAGCCAACTTTTGCCAAACAGTAGTAAACACTTATAAGGTTGTCTGTATACCTACAGCTTAGATCGCAGCTATCTTTTATTATGTATTTCATTGGTAATGCCTGACTACTGCGTCGTCTAATTATTTTTTAAAACTTCTTTATTGCGGAATGAGGGCACTGTAGCTAGTAAAATTACCGGGTTTATGAAACCTAAAATCTGACGTCTCGGGCGACGGGCCCAGGGCAGTGTTGACGGAAAATAATAGCTAAGTACATTAATTTACATTAACACTGTATCTTTTTTTTAACTTTTTAAACAAAATAGAAACTAAAACAAAAAATTTCGTCACCCATCGGATACTCGAACTCAGAAAGAGCGACGTGTGCGTTGCCAATCTTAAAAAAGGAAAGAGAAACGGAATTATGGGGGAGGAGAGGAAGGATTTAGGGCCTCTAGAAACTTTACTCCTCCTCCTCCTTTTTAGACATCGTCCTCGTGGCAGAGTCATCGGAAGGGCTTGCTGAGATGCTGAACAGCCTAAATAAATCCTCCCGACGAGTTGGGCTTGGCATGAATTTGGACAAGACGAAAGTCATGTACAACAATCGTGTCATGCCACAATCGATATGCGTCGATGGCGTCCGTCTCGAGGTTATGCAGGAGTATAGGACTACCTGGGCCAAACCATCCAACTTGGCCGGCATAACTACGAGAGGGAGGCAAGTAGGAGGATTCAGTTAAGCTGGGCGGCATTCGGTAAGCTACGTCACGTCCTAACGTCAACTTTTCCGCTATGCTTAAAGACAAAAGTCTTTGCGCAATGCGTCCTACCCGTGCTAACATACGCAGCTGAGACATGGACACTGACTGCGGGATTGGTTCACAAGTTCAAAGTCACTCAACGCGCAATGGAGCGAGCTATGCTTGAAGTCTCTCTTAGGGATATAAGATCAGAAATGATTTAATCTGTAAGAGAACTAAAGTTACCGATATAGCCCGCCGGATTAGCATGTTGAAGTGGCAGTGGGCTGGTCACGTATGTCGCAGAACCGATGGCCGTTGGAGCAGACGAGTTCTGGAGTGGAGACCTCGTCTTGGCAAGCGTAGCGTAGGACGCCCTCTGGCCCGATGGACCGACGACTTACGAAAGGTCGCTGGTGGAAGCTGGATGAGAAAAGCGGAGGACCGGGATATCTGGCGCAAAATGGGGGAGACCTATTTCCAACAGTGCACTGCGATAGGTTGAAGAGAGAGAAACTTTACTCATTCGAAAAAACGTAACACGCGAGCTGTTCCACTGGCTTTCTGTGGTACTCCGGTTGAGCCGGTGCATTCGTGCCGAATCATGGCTCTCCCACACTTGAATTTGTGCTAAAAGAGTTTAACATTCAAGTAACTGGACTTTATTAAATATACTGGAACCTGGCAGAAAACCATCTCTGCCGTATGTTGATACAACAACGCAAGAACACGGGAAGACAGTGTATTTGTTATCTTTCTGATTTTTGTTATATTTGTTCTCTATGCATTGTGTATCTTTCTGTTGCTATGTTTTACGTCTTTTCTTCTGTAAAGTTGTTATTTTAAAAGATGTATCTGTATCAAATGAATTCTTTCTTCTTTAATGGCTTCCTTTAAGTAAAATGTATTTGTGATCAATGTGATCATATTTCCTAATTTCGTGAGGCAACAAATATTAATATTGAATATCTAGTTCACGTTATGTTCATATGATATTTATTAGCACATTGTACATCGTATTCGTAATAATCCCAACTCACTGCTCCACGTGACAGGTATCGGGCATATTCCACGGAAGACCGTTTATTTGTATTGCGAAGCTAATACCCGTCGCGCACCCGCGAGATTCGCACCGAATGAAATGTGTCGGGAGCTATTTCACGGACGATTGGACTGACGTATATAATATCTGTTTGCTTCTCTTAAATTCAGTCAAGCATGAACTTGTGGTAATTGGGATGCTGATATAAAGCTAGAATAGATTTTTAGAGAGCATTGCATAGCGAAACACAGACTGAATATATATATAATATTTCAATATTTCGGACGTTTCGACTCTTTATGTCGGACCATTCCGCATACTATATCGACCGGAATAATAGTAGTAGGTATATGTTTTTCATTTGTATCAACAGTTGCAACTAACAAAAATATGAGGTAGGTATCTATGACAGTAATTAATTAATCGTATAATGAGGTTTACATTATTTAATTACTTTGAACAGACTCGTAAATTTTAAGAGGGTGACAGTGATAAAGGTTTTTACCCCATTTGACAATGTTATTATGAACTTACAGATTATAATAATGAAGGATTATTCTACTTTCATTCAGTAAAAAAGGCTCCATATGCTAAATAATACTTTGATTTGATCAAACATTTAAATCTATTTAATGTTACTGCTACGAACGTGCTAGCCTCTGGCCTCTGGTTTTTTTCATATGATGATTATTGAAGCGGTTTACATGTTTATTCTAATTAACACATTGGTTCCTACAACTTGAGTTTTTGCACAATGTATGCAATAATAATAATAAACATCTACTGACATTAACACAGCGCCATCTGGTTTCAAACTAAGCATTCAGCCTGTAATATGGGTACTAAACAACGGAAACATACATTTATATTTTTTTTGTAAAAACATACTTATTATATATAGAAAACACCTAGTCTAATACAAACAGACATGTTCATGTGAACAATTTTTTGTACTGCCCGGGTATCGAACCTGGTACTAGACTGCTGGTGTCAGAGACGACTTCTAAACCTATTACACCACCTATAATACAGGTTAATTGTGCAAGTTGTATAGATATATAACATATAAAACTCGAGGCCATTAGGCGAGCGGCTAGCGAGATCGTTAGCCGCTCGCCTTATGGCCTCTAGTTTTTGGTATATTTCCTTAAACTGTTTGAACGTTTGTGAAATAAAACATAAAAGATGGCCATGTAGGTAGCCTACAACAGAGGCGACGGCACGGAGCATTATTTGTTTTCCGGCGAGCTGCCCTGTTGTTTTTGCAAACGCTTTTAACGCGCGCCGTCCTGCAAACAGTTTAACAGGCTTTGCCGATATACGCGCAGTGATTGATCAACTGGCAACACGTATTTAAACTCTAGTCTGGGTGCATAGAAAATATTCCATACATAAAAAAATATAAATGCTGATGAAAATACTGTTAGTTGTTTTCTGAGGAATGTTCTATATCAGTAAATTATTAATTTTGTGGTGTTATGGTTGTAAAGTATATTGAACCTAATTACTGTATACCCTCCAGGGTTCGGGTTCGATTCCGTGTAGTACACAGTTTGCATGCGTACATGCTGGGTATTGGTTTTTACGACACGATATATGGGATCTTTTTGATTTAAATCTGACACATCTGTTCGGCATATGACATTTTAATGTAAGGGTAAGTACAGGTAAGTATATACCTAAATCCATGTTAGTTTTTTATTTTTTATGTCATGTCGCTTGTATATAGCTGGCGACAACCCAACCACCACAGACGTAATCGTGATCTTACAGAAGAATTTGTTTCAGTAAGCAACCGTTGTGGTATTAAGGAACTTCAATTGCAAATTTATTTGATATCTCTAAGTCTTGCCAAGAACGCGTTGCCAAGAAAACTGAACTTTAATCGCTCGTATTTGATGCTACTTTTCAATATCAAGCCTGTACCCTAAGCGTTTTACATACTAGATGTCTAATGCGTTATCCGACTTGTGTTTTGATAGCTGTAGTGTTGTGATCTCGCGGATTTCCCAACGCTTTACCAAGGGATTTGATTCAATGAATGGAATGAATGCTGAAAGCAAGTCATTGTGGTTGTTTCTATCTGATTGTGGGCCAAAACATCTCGGTAATCTTAATTTATTGAGCACAAATTCACTTTTGTTATCGCTGTTACGATGTTCGGCGTCGTTGAGATTCTATTGAATAGTATTTATCTGCTTGTGATACATAAATTATTATGATTATGTTAAATTTATTTTGGTCTGTAAAATGTTTGGATGAATCTCGGATAATATGTTTGCCTTGTGCACGTTGCACGTGACTAAATAAGGTTATTTATCTTTAAACCTTTGAGCCTCTACATAAATATTCCACTTTATTGTGTCAATATGTCAGTCATGATGTTTTAACAAAACGTTACGTTACTTGACTATATGTTATGAACATTTAACTTTACAATAAACCAACAATAAATGATTAGTCGAGGCATTTCTGTCGGGTCTAAAAATCATATAGCATAATAAATATCATGTGCCAAAGGCATATAACAATTATGCCAATACTTCCCATGATCCAGGAAACTACTGCTTCAATCTGCGGGGTGCATTTAATAATCCGCCTAAATGTAGGGATGTCACAAGTTCAAAATATTATTTGTTTATTTAACAGAATTGAGAGTTGTTATTACGCTGACAAATCAGATTTTTTTGACCATATTATTATTTAAGTTCATTGTGTTTGTGACATAAACCTTAAACAGTTAATATTGAAGCTTATTTTTTTTAAACGTTACCCGAAAGACTATAAAATGCATTTTGCTCTACAACACTAGACAATCAATATAATAAAGCTACAAAAAAAGTGTCTTACCAGATGAATTTTCTGTTTCCATGGTATCCTATAGCATTAAGTGAAATAAAATTACTAATGTGAAATAAAGTATGGCCTTGATAAAGGTTTTTACAGTAGGTACCTACTGGTATGCATTGAACACAAGGACTTTGTACCATCTTATATACAATATTTCGTATGAAATGTAAAATTTTATTTTATTACATAACTTGATCTTGCATTTCAAATAAATCCTGTAGCTGCAACCCTAATTTCGCCACGTGTCAATTCTCAGTTTATGTGCTCTATCCATTTATACGAGCGGGTGTTTATTTGACTTTGCAATACTCTCTATTCGGTACCCTATGTTAGAAACTAGCTCTTAACTTACAATGAATAAGAACTACAGTCTTTTGTGCCTTGACATGGCCACCCGTTCGGGATAATGCGGCGTTTGATTGATGACATTAATAAAACTTTGATTCCAGTTTAATTTAAATTTAAGGCAATTTAGCGACCCTGCGGTCTGTCCGCCAAACGATCCATTGCGAAGGGCGAGTTTTACTAATATATCTGTCTATTATTAATTAACGATTATTAATTAATAACTACCATAACGTCTATGATATTAAGGGTTCGCAAAGAGGGCTCGGTGGTCTGACGATGTTCATTATAAGTTTTGTTAGTTAAGTAACTTTCAATAGTTACTTTAACCAGGTAAATTTTTGTTTGCCAAGACTTTTTTATGTTAAAGTGTACAGGACAGTTAAGACACTCACCTGATGATAAGTCATACGCCTGGCCATGACAGAGCGGCATTGAAGGAGCCAATAACAGATAGAGAGTTATTATTCTGCGTCAATGCCGCCACAGAGACAACAGATGTTAGGTCTCTTATACCTGGTAATTTTACTTTCTACTGAGCCCCCATCCCGAAACATAAAAGTGCATAACACACCTGTTTCAAGGGACGATACCTGGCACTGCGGCGGTACCTACCCAGACGACTCAGTATCGAGTTTACCACCTAGTAAAGTTCCATTGAGCTTTCCTATAACAGTATATTTCCTATAGCAATATATAAAACCTTAATTGAATTCGAAGTATTTGCCGACAAGGAGCCATTGATTAACTTAGAATATTTGACCGTACTTATTGTATAGCAATGGCATCATAGGTTCAGTTAGCAGTCACATCATTGCGATCTAGCCATAAAATGGGGATGCTAATAATGAGCCATCTGTATTTGTCCTAGCGCCACGTATTTACCCTGACGCTTGCCGATACAAGCGATTAATTATATTGTTATACGTGATAGTCAAGTATCACCCGAAAACAAATTGGGTTTAAGAATATATTACATAATTGTAACATTAAAATTAGGCTAAGTGACTCCTTAGTATGGCAGCAGTTGGCAACGAAAACGACGAATCTATTGGCGTGCTATTAAAGAGGCATGTGATGATGACTGCTTAGTATAGACATGGTTATACATTCGTGTTATTACATAATGGAATATCCAATTAGTATTGGATATAAGCTAACTTTGTAAAAGGTACTTTTTATTCAGTGATATTTAATAATAAATAAATTTATTGCTTTTCACAAGTCACAATTTCAACATGTGGTCCTTATTAGCTACTTACAATACACAATTTATTTTTGTACCTTTATTGTGAAGCAATTGGATGTGGCTCAGCTAATGTTGATAATAAGGTACTAGTACCTATTTACAACGCTGCTTCAGCCAACTCACGTCTCTCCAGGTGTTACACGTTATAGTTTGATATGAGGGCTAACTACATTAATGGTATTATCATGACAATGAGACAGTGAGTGGTGTAGAAACTAAATACGATACTTATTAATGTTACCCATTCCAATTCATTGGAAGAGTTGTCACGTCATTAGATAAACACTAAATATTGATGCCCATTCACTCAGTGTCCGCGTGTAAAAGTCTGATCATTGCGTCAGTTGGGCAGTATTTCATTTATAATCACGTCACTCGCTACATGTCATAATGAATTATAGTGTGCTCGTGCTTTTGATTTTGTATCCTTGTATGACGCGTTAAGGTCTAAATTAAATGAATAATTTTACATTCTAAATATAACATATAAAGTATGTGTTATGCGGCTCGGACATTTTCTGGTGAATGTCTTCGTGATTGTGTATCTAGTTAGTTTTTTGTTTATTAAGGTCTGTCTCCAATTTTCTCATTGATGTTTGGATTGCACGCGAAATATCTTTTTTCAAACCCATCTTTAATTTGAATAACTAAATACTATCGAATCTTTTAGTAAATCGTTCAACAAACAGTAGTAAATTAATTATACACATACTCAGATAAAAGTCAATTCTTTTTTTGTTATTTTGAAATACAATTGTATTAAATTACGATCTATGACATAGATCTTATATTTCAATGTGGGTGAAACGAAAAAGGTTACTGAATTCACCTACGTCTCGAAAAATGCATTATTCCTTACGGGGAGCGATAAAATCTTGTTGAAGCAGAAAGTTTCCACTTTGACAGAGCTACTTGCGTAAGCTTATTATTAACATAATGCCAAAACCAGCAACTTGATCGAGTATCAATAAGTATTTCTATTCGAAATTGATTTGCGTAATGTAAAGTAGGTCCTTAAGGTATATTTTTACAAGTTTTTATTTATCTTGCAATCTATGCTCTATATATTCGTTTAAGTCAGTCTATCCCAAAGTGGGCGATAACGCCCCCTTGTGGGCGCTGCAGGTCTCAAGGGGGGCGGTAAGAGACCCAGAAAGAAAATGATTAATTCAATAATTAATTAATTCAATTTGAAGTTATAGTGGTTTTTAAATAGGTGAAAAAATGGGGGCGCTAAAAAAATATTTATTCTCAAAGTGGGCAGTAGACAAAATAAGTTTGGGACCTGGTTTAAGTGGAATCTTGTAACTGTATTTTGTAGCAGCAAGATATTTCACCTAAATAACAAAATATTAGTATTTATGATACATTACACAAAAGTATTCAATAAAAGGTATTTCAGTTCCCAATCGTTTTATTTGCTTAACTGGTCTCGTAGATCTACACCATAAGTGTAGCTGTGCTCCGGGCTATAGGTTGATAAAACAGGTGAAATGACGTGGCTAGTAACATCTTTAAGTCACATGTTAGTTACTACAATGTGATCAAGCTTTAGGAGTGCTGGTGTATTAAAGTCGAGAGTAGTCACTAATCATTCTGAGAAGCAAACACGAGGCTAACTTATGGTAAAGAAAGTATATTAGTATTAGTCACAGATTTCCCAATACAGGAGATGGGGCAAGCCGCGTTTAAAGTGCGACAAATGTAAGCTCAACGAGCATACACTGGCTGCCAGTTTACGCTCTGTGAGACGAGTCAAGACGCACGAATATTGAAGAAATACCGTTTTTAACCAAAATGCCATGTACAATTGTAACATGCCATCATCGCAATGAATCAATAAATTTACCAAGAAATATAATAACTTTTCACAGGTAGAAAAAAAAAATTGCGACACTGGACTGCCTATAAACTTGGCGGCTTGTCCAGTTAATGTATATTCGGATGTCGGTGGTATTAGTATATTGTTTCGATTTTTGTTCATCTTGTTGTTGATTAGTTGCATCAGAGTTTTGAATCCGCCTTATGGCCTTTGTCGTTTTTTGACGTAATACGAAAACGTACAACAACGAAGCAAGACATTTATCTTCATTTTTAGAACATTGCTGATTAAGCCTGCCGTGTCTCATTCAGATGGTGACTTTCTCATTGTGTACCGGATCAAGCTGTGATCTAAACTAATTGCTACCGGACAGGTCACTATCAAACCAATGATACCAAGTAAATCACATTACAAAAAGCAAACAATGCGCACATCATATCCAACCACCGGTAATGCGAATAAATGAATACGCAACAAACATTAGTATTGATTTCGCGAACATTAAAAAATCGTCCCTCCTTGCGGAGAGGGCGCGGGCGGTCACCATCCTGCAATAATATATTTAAAGGATTAGCCCGTCGCAATATCGCCGACCCTTCTGCTCCTACGCCCGCCGCGCGGCTCTATTCAAATAATGGAAATTATTTCCACATATGTGCACCTAAATAAATATCATTGTCATTATTGAACACCCCAACGCGCTGTGGAGCTATTTTCACCCGTTTGTTCGCGGTTTTGATGGGAAACACCGGATGGCGAGCCGCTTTTTGTTCTGCGAATAACGATGTTGTTATTCCGTTGATACGAGGCGCGGGATTTAATGAACTAAGCTAATGGCCGGTAGCCATCAATGAATTAAATAATTAACAAACAGTTATTGACTTTATATAGGTACTTTTCTTTCTTTTACAACTAAGTAATAGTGGTATTGTCAGGGTCGATTAAGATTTAAGACGCCAAAAAACCACGGTTACCTGAGTAGGAATATGCGAATGTGAATTTGTGAAATTTATGTTTCGAAATAAACGATTGTATATGGGGTGGAAACGACCGTTTATGTTCACTTAACCGAGGAAAGAGGGTATTATTTACCGTTTCGGGGGTGAACCCGCCAAGTGAGCGAGACAAATACCGCCGGCGGCACAATATTTATTGCACTCGGTACGTGGATTGCGCAATTTATCGTGGAGGTGTCGCGCGTCGGGCGATCGATCGCTGACGCCGCGGCCATACATCAGGGCGCGCGTTATCTGCGCTCACGGCGACTTATCGCTCGTCTACGCTCGTCGCCCGCCTTCCGGACAGCATCGATTATTGCGGCGTCACGGCCGCTCGTTTGTTGCCGGCCCCGCCCAATCGCGGCGCTCGTTTATCTTCATTCCGGCCGCAATTAGACGGGTCGGCTGCGGCGGCCCGCCGCGTCCTACGTGGCCCGATACGCGCCGTCGCTCTGTTTTGTAATGAGTAAAGTAATAGCTACGTCAACCTGTTGTCGCGTCATTTCTGAATCTCGTTAAAAGTTCGCAGATTCCGTTATGTGACAGTCGATGTAATATTCCACTTTTTAGCTTCCACTTTTCCTAATGGACTACGAGCTCAGCATAGATAAAATTTAAGATCGGGACGCTGCTCATTGTGAAGCTTTCTTGTTCGGACGTCAATTAATTTCATAAAGACCCTATAGCTATCCGTATGTTTGTTGCAGGTGGTTCAAAAACCGGAAGCGAAATGGCGGAAACGCNAGGCGTATGGTGTCTTAAGTCATGGTGTTTAGACACCTCTTATCTGCGTAGATGTAAATTATAGTTTCCAAAATATAAATATAATACACAAATATCCAATGACATACACACAACGCCATCTAGTCCCAAACTAAGCATTAAGCCTGTTAACACTAAACAACGGATAAACATACTTATATATATTTATTTTTGATAAATACATACATATTAGGGATAGATAACACCCAGCCCAATACAAATGGACATGTTCTTGCACACACGTTGGTACTGCCCGGGCATCGAACCCGAGACCCTTGGTGTAAGAGCCGGTGTAAACATAAAGGTTAAAAAAATCTGTGCAATTAGTATTAAAAGGTAACCAAAACCTTTTCTTTTACAGGTTTCTTGGTTTGTTCGCCAACTTTAGTGAAATCATTCGAATTACGTAGTTCATCCACTCTTTTCCACTGTGCCAGTGTAAGTGGCCATCCATATGGGGCGGTAACTCTGTAAAAAAAAAATCAATAACAAATTCATAAAACTCTTATGTATTTTAGGCAAGTTTGGTAATATAAGGAGCCAATCAGTTTCCACACCGCGAATAGAATCGAGATCCAATAGAAAAATCTATTATAAGAAGTTTACTGGAGATGCCGTATCATATATAAGTAATTATGGGTCGGACCCCCCCCCCCCTCTCCCCCTCTTTACGATCGGTAGTCACCAGCTTAGTACAACAGTGAATTACCCAGGATTTGTAAAGATAATAAAATGAGAACTTACTCAATAGAATACAACTTTGGATCAGGCGGTAGGATTTTTAACTGCAACAGAAAAAAACAGTTCGTTGGATTATCGACTAGGGAAACCACGACTAAGGAACTAAACATAGCAACCGTGTTTGTGTAGAATTTATTTTATAAAGCATTATTCAGCCATAACAATAGTCGAGCTATCCATGAGGACAACTATTTTAATATTAACTACTCGTAGAGAAAACATAATACATGTTTTATCTCAAGTATATGGTATTAATTTTATTACCTTAGTAGCTGATCTGTGTTTCCCACTGGCAGAGTTTGTCGATACTTTTGCAGATTTTGGAGTCTTCAGAGATCGTGCACTGGCTATGTGTTCACGATACTGGAATATGGTGAAAAAGTTGGTAATTTTTGGAAGGAGAGTAAGAACGGGTGCTTATAAAATTTATAAAACGGCAGCCCACACTGCATGGCATGGTATTAGTTTGTTTAGAATTAAGTGTAATATTCCTGCTTAGACACTGCTACTTATAGACACTGGTAGATATTAAATTTCACGTCATGTCATTCTGCCTGGGCTTATTTGTGTTGGACATTATAATAATAAATATCCACTGACATTCACACAGCGCCTTCTAGCCCCAAGTTAAGCGTGAAGCTTGTATTATGAGTACTAAACAACGGATAAACATACCTATATACATTTTTATTTTGTAAATACATTCATATTATACATAGAAAACGCCCAGACCATTACAAACATACACACAAATGCTCATGCACACAAATTTTTGTTCTGTCCGGGGATCGAACCCGGAACCCTTGGTGTAGCAGCCGACGTCTCAACCGCTACACGAAATGGGTCGTCAAATTTTATCTATTTTAATCGATTCCAAAATAATTACAAATATATCTTACTAATGCCAAGTTAGCTTGCGAAGCAGATCTCTTAAAAGATGACGGAGCTGACACTATAGTAGGCTCCAGTCTCACATACGGCCAGTGCACTTCGCCCTTTCCAGAACATTTAGCTAGTTCTTTGACTTTACCGTCCTCAATCGTACGCAATACCGCTACAATCTCCAACTAATAGAGGAACGTGTTAGTTAGTTGTAGCTTGTTAATTAATTTGATAAAAGAGACACTAAAAACACATATTTGAAGCTGTACTAGACAGTACATTTTGTAATTTTGACCAGTGTCCGAATATTTCTAAAAAATATGATATCTAATTACTAACGTACTAAAAAGATTTCACAATCCGTCTTCGAATGAGAGCTTAGATGATATATTTGGATTGATTAGGTGCACACGTGTGCCTATTTAACAAATAACTTGATAAAATCATGCCAAATATTCTTTGGCATCAAAAATGTGGGATATAACTTTTGCGAACCCCTAAAAATGATGGTGATGTTTTCTACCAAATATCAGACGACGCTGTGGCGACATGCCAAAAATATTGCACCAGCACTACAGCTTACTGTTCGTAACTCTCTAATGATGGTCAAGAAGTCTAAAACTTCAAGACTTTCCTGTTTCATTATGAACTCACATCTGGCGAGGAAGCTTCCACTCTAAAGCTGATGGCTTCATGTTTCACCACGGATATCTGTATTCCACCCAAAATGTTCCTTCTGTTCGGTATGAAGATCTCATCAATATGAAGCTTATATGAATGCGGCAATGCCTGTTCCCTGCAGCCATCGAGGTCGTTGTCGCAGCAGTGGAACATGTCAGTGATGCTACTGAGAACTGTTAGTTGCCAGTTGACCTCTGTGTTGATGCCCGAGGTTGGGTTAAGGTACCATGACCCATTACGGTATACCTTGAATAATAGGTAGATAGTTCCTATTTATAAACACAAGAATTGAACTACAAACAAAATAATCATCATATCATCAACAGCTCATTAAACATCCCCACCGAGGGGCGAGAGCCTACCTAGGGTGTATAGGCCTTAGTCGTCCACGCGGGCCAGTGTGGATTGGTCGACTTCACGCATTTGAAACCACCAATGTGTTTTCCAATTTTCGAAAACGTACATTGGTACGTGGCGGGATTTGAACCTGCGCCCTCCCATCGGAAGGCAACAGTCCACGCCATTGAGCCACCGAAATAAAAAATAAAATGTTTCTTTCTTCTAACAAAAGACAAGGTGCACTGTATAGTATATTGTAAAGTTAAATTATCTAATAAATTAAACTTTAATAAATTAATTAAACTTAGGTCCTTCTATTATGTGTCTCATATAAAAGTTATTTTTCCGTAGAAAATAAAAATCCATAACGAATTGAAACTAATCTGATAGAGCTGATTATCTAAATCATAATTAATTTTTCATTGAGCAAATCAAAAAAAGATTCTGGTATAAAAAAGGTACCCGTGCAAATTCGGATGAAAATCAAACGTGATATGAGTGTTGTACACTTGAGGCATTTGCTTCCCTGTATCGTTATGTACACAGCAAATGTACTATACTGCCACGAGCTCCGCACATCAAAGTGAACCTTGACAGGTTCGTGACAGTAAAACACTCCTTGGAAATACGGTATCCATGAGCACTTCGGTGTTACCGGCGCAGTCCATTGAATTGTCGCAATCCATATGTTCCAGTCAAAGCCGATGACAGAAAAAGCGCTTTTTGTTTTCGGATACATCGAGAAAAATTCATTCATCAGCGCTGACAATGCTTCAAGATTTCCAAACGCGTTATCCATAATCTAAAATGAAAAACCTATTTGTAGTAAATGATATATATGTAACATCGAACGATATCACTGAATAAGGAAATATTTGTGCGTTTCAATTTTTATATCCAATACTAGCTGACCCGACAGACTTCGTCCTGTCAGAAAAAATTGTAATGTGGCAGTGTTTTGTTCCTACCTTTTTATATTCTTTTGCAAAAATTTCCTGAACAGAACCGTCACCTGTAATAATTCGGTTGAATTAAAAATAATTGAATAAACACTACACGCATTTAAAAGTAATATTTTAATGAACTTATACAATAATAGCAATAAAGCTCAAAATTGATTCTACGTTTTGTTAGAAAACGTTGTATATGAAAGAAGGGCTGTTTTAGGGTTTTCCCGGCAATATTCAATTTTTTCGCCGTAACAACCACCTTGGACTTCAACGAACATTTTAAAAAAAGAATTGGCCAAATTGGTCAAGGCGTTGTTGAGTTATCGCTTACCAACACATTTG
Source organism: Leucinodes orbonalis (assembly GCA_019425675.1). Lineage (NCBI taxonomy): Eukaryota > Metazoa > Arthropoda > Insecta > Lepidoptera > Crambidae > Leucinodes > Leucinodes orbonalis. The sequence goes on from PQWD01003159.1 coordinate 24,460, forward strand.
CCATTGCACTTTTAATGGATAGATAAGCATCTGGGGTGCCCCCGCCAAGACGTGCCAAACAGAGCGTAAGGGTACTACCTAACTTTCCCCGAAGTGTTTCGTCCGGACGGAAGTGTTTAGTTTAGATAAGAAACTAAATTTACGTATCACCTCCACGACGGTATAGAAACCGATAATGTAATAGAGATTTGTAACAGTTAATCATCGTAGGTAACTCAGTGGAGAAATCTTCATATTTAGACTTACCTTGACTTCCCTTTTTTATGTTATAGTATTACGGGACGGTCAGGACGCTAATATGATGGTTAGTGATACGCCTGATCATGAGCATAGGCATTGAAAAGACCAACTTCTGATAGACAGTTATTATCCTCCATCAATGCCGCACGCGCCTCACAGCCGAGACGGCAGATATTAGGTTTCTTATACCCGTTAATTTCACCAGCTACAGTGCCTCATCCCGAAACACAAAGTGCATAACACTCCTGTTTTTGACGATATCTGGCATTGCGGTGGTACCTACCTAGACGACTCAGTATCGAGTCTACACCTAGTTTCTAGTTCTTGGATCTACGTTAGAATTATGCTATTATGAAGGGTTATACAGCGAAACATAGCAAAAAAATACACACGCCTAAAACAAAATTGATGATACTCACAGATTTACAACATCAGGCGAAAAATTTACGTGTGTTGTTAGACATCTTCGAGCCCAAGTGCCTCGCCAATGGGCTTGCAATAAAGTCGCTGCTTCGTGTTTCCTAATGACCTTTCTCTTTCTTCTTTTAAGACACCGCATGGTATTCTCGGTTGCTAACTCGCAAACATGAGAAGTGCTAGGGTCAACTGGACTTTACAAGCAGCTGTGCATTTTAGCCTCATCTACTAAAGGTTTCTCTTTCCATGAGCTCCTGCCAGTTAAAAAAATCACAGGTTACAAGAGTGAGTAATGGAAAAGATTCAAATATTTTTCAGATTTAATTGCCTTGATTATTCGAGACATCAAAAACTACCATTATAAAGCTTAAACTATTATTAGCATTTTATGGAACAATAAAACAGTAATTTTTAAAAAACTAATAATGGTGTTCTATATACTTTTGATTTCATGTAAGTAAATGGGATGACCAGTACGCTGAACTACTGAAAGTGTTATGAGCTAGATTCCATAGATATCTCCTGAAACACAAATGATTGGGATGAGATGCGTCACTTCTTTGCATCCTATCCTTGGCGTGAGGTCTGCTTTTCTTCATGTGACCCGTCGAGTTGTGCAGAAGCCATTTCCGCGGTTATTCGCCAGGTATGGAATTTTATATTCCATACTCTGACGTGGCGATGAATGGCAAAGCTCGCCATGGTTCGGGGCTGACTGTTATCGTGCTGAGGCATAACAGTCAGCATACTCGGCTTGGGCTGAAGCTCGAGCACGTAAATCTCCGGATGCACCGGAAAAGAAGAGAGCCTTTAACTTAGCCGCTAAAATGTGCAAAAGGACGCTACGCAGGGCTCGATTTGACCACATTAGCCAGGTTGGTGCCAAACTAGCCTCCTACCCCAGGGAGTAAGGCGTTTTGGTCTTTGGCAAAAGTGGTTGAATCGAATTTCACACGGCCATCCCTTCCACCGCTTTTAAAACCGGATGGTACACTCGCTCACACCGCTGAAGAGAAAGCAAATTTATTTGCTTCGCTGTTTGCGGAGAACTCGCGTCTTGATACTGCAGGGAAAACTCCACCTATCTCGCCCCGTGCTGACTGCTCAATGGCAGAAGTACGTATTCACCAAAGAGAGATCTTTAAAATCCTGCGGTCTTTGGACGTGAGTAAGGCTAGTGGACCTGATGGTATACCAGCAATAGTCCTGCGTACCTGTGCGCCCGAGTTGTCTCCGCCGCTAACCCGCCTGTACCGCCTTTCACTTGAGACTGGAATTGTGCCTAAGTCGTGGAAGCTTGCTAACGTGCAGCCTGTACCTAAAAAAGGTAGTCGAGCCGACCCTGTCAATTATCGACCCATTTCAGTCACCTCCATACTCTGTAAGACTATGGAGCGTGCACTTAACAATAAACTCCTAGCTTACCTGGAAGGTAACGATCTCCTCAGTGACCGTCAATACGGATTTCGCCGAGGCCGGTCAACTGGGGACCTTCTTGTGTATGCCACACACTTATGGAGTGAGGCCATCGAGAGACACGGTGAAGCTCTTGCCGTGTCACTCGATATCTCTAAGGCTTTTGACAGAGTTTGGCACGCTAGCCTTATAAGCAAGCTTCCTTCATTTGGTATTCCTGATGGCCTTTGCACCTGGATATCAGATTTCCTGAGTGACCGGTCAATACGAGTAGTCATTGATGGCTACTTCTGACCTCCACCTATCGACGGCGTTCCTCAGGGATCGTCCTGTCCGCAACTCTATTTTTGCTGCACATAAATGATTTGCTTATGCCCGGTATCATTGGGTATGCAGACGACAGCACAGTTACGGATAGGTATTTATCGGATGCAAGGGCCAGTAAGGAAGAAACCCAGTCTTGTCGAGAGGCCATGGTAAGCCGTGTGGATGCGTCCCTTCAAGCAGTCTCCTCTTGGGGTGATGCTAATCTGGTGACGTTCAACGCTACCAAAACACAGGCGTGTCTGTTCTCCACCAAGCGGAGCAAATTCGAGCTTGCTCCGACTTTCCGGAATGTACCTGTCAATGACTGACTTCTTGGTGTTCATCTCACTGCCAATCTCAACTTCGGCCAATATATCGAGTCCAAAGCAAAGACTGCAGCAAAAAAGCTTGGGATCCTTTCCAAGGTCAGGCGTATTTCACCCCAGGACAGCTTCTAGCATTATATCAAGCCCAAGTCCGGTCTTGTATGGAATACTGCTGCCACCTATGGGATGGATCAGCCAAATACCAACTGGCTGCTTTGGACTCGATTGAGCGGCGTGCTGAGCGGCTCATTGGCGACCCTACTCTGACTGATGCTAAGCTGCAAAGCCTCGAGCATCGTTGTAGAGTTGCACAACTGTCAGTTTTTACAGGCTACATTTCAGTGAGTGTACGATGGAATTACACGCGTTAATTCCACCAGCCCCTTTTCACCATCGGGATACAAGACGGAGGCGAGCGTTCCATCCTTACGTGGTAGACATTCCACACATCCGCACAGCCTGCTTCGTTCTTAATGCGCACCGCAAAGGAATGGAACTCTTTGCCTCCGTATGTGTTCTCCGATCATTACAACCTGGCCGTCTTCAAGGCAAGAGTGAATAGGCTGTTTCTAGGCAGGCATGATCCATCCTCGGCCGCATCAACACTTATCATCAGGTGAGATGGCGGTCAAATGTCTGCCTATAGAGGATAAAAAAAATGTTGGATCTCTTATTTAATTGGGATGGAAATTACCTGGTAATTTCACTAAACGTAGTGCCCTATTCAAGTCATATTAACACACTATTCATCTATTGAATTTCACAGGACGATATCTGGCTAGAGTTAGATATCGAGACAGTATGGAGCCTACCACGAGGACCTATAGTAACCAAAAGCTAGATCCCTAAGTACCCGAAAACAATTATTACGAACCTGCTCTTCTATCATCTCCTCACCCAATTCCATTTCCTCAGCTTCAGGCACAAGACAATCGCAAGGATCCATTGTTGAAATATCCCTTAAAGACTTCGGTGGTCGCGGTTTCTCTGGTATACCAAAGTCAGGATCGCAGAAATATCTTCTTAGAACTGTGCACACGTTGTGGTAATCATTTGCTGGAAGTCTCTTAGCCAATAATGACTGGAGCGCTTGTCTAAACATCCAGTGGAGCAGAGATTTATGGTAACCGATTTTTTCTGGGTCCCATGGTAGGTCCGGTTGATAAGATCTATATTTGGGAATAAAATATAATTATTATAGTAAACTAAAAAAAAATACCCATTTGGTGTAATGGACGAGACGTCGGCTACTACTCTAAGTGTTCCGGGTTCGATCCCCGGCTATTACAAACATTTGTGTGCATGATCATGTCTGTTTGTAATTGTCTGGGTGTTTCTATGTGTTTAAAAAAAATGGTATAATAAAAGTATGATTATCAGTTGTGTAGTACCCTAACTACAAACTCCTCGCTTAATATGGGGCCAGATAGCGCTGTGTGAATCTCAGTGGATATTTATTTATTTATTTGTTAAAGTCAATTGTTTTTACTGAGGCGATTGCTGATATGTTTTAACTGAAGAAATCTTGAATATTAACAGAAGAGTATTTAAAGTAAATGTACGTTATCTGACGCTCTTACGGTAAAGTGTGGAAACCTGTGCACGCCTGCGAAGAGATTCAAAGGTTGTGCATGAAACCGGCCAATCCACACTGGCCCACGTGGATGACTAAGTCCTATACACCCTTTACGGGAAGGCTCGTGTCCCTCGATGGGGGCCTAAAAGAGCTGAAGTGTCAGGAACTATGCTGTAGAACTAAATAACCTTGCCTATAAACTCTCTGTCTGTCGCCAGAACATTTGTACTGGATCTGTTTGTGCGTATCCAGTTGGTGAACGCCACGCTGAGGTTGGACAAGAACTTAGCAGCCCAGGGACATTCCCTGACTGCAGCACCATGGATCATGTCACGCGTGCCGAGGAGAAGGGTAGACTCGCTCAGCAACATAACGTGCCAGTTCGTGCGTGAATGCACCCAAAGTCTGCAATTTGAAAGTAGTTTAGAAGGAATAAGAGAGATATGTTAGGCTACCAGCCCCCCCCCCCCCCGCAACGCCCTAAGCCGAGATTCGAGTCCCGTTCGGGGACGCCTTTAGGTCGTTGTGTAAATCTTAAGGCTGACGGTCATCTGCGCTCGCCAATTGCCCGGTGAAGCTGTAAAGGCCATCATATTCATATTCATTTATTGCGCATGTTGGTTAACAATGGTCTTATAATATTAGTGCAGGTTTCTCAACACGACCCTGTCAGGGCATTGCAACATTGGTGTAGGTATTTAAACTAAGGCTACAGTTTCAGAGCGCCGTATACGTCATCTGCGGCCACAGCAGTAGTCAGTTTGAAAAAAAGAAAGAATTTGTTCTGTAAGATACATTCTTTTTAATCGTAAGAATAAGAAAGAATTTTATTCTGTACAAAACGATTTTTTCAGGAAAAAGTAACTACTGTATTTCTTGCTGGATTCTNTATTGACGAATATTTATGTGATAAAAATCCTTGGTCTTAAATTGCTCAGCTATTTCAGTGTTTATGATATATTGTTACATTAAGTAATTGTTTTTAAAAAAGGCTACACTGTTGAGTTTTCTTGGGTGCTTCTTTCTCAACAGGCCAATCCACTGAAGCGCTTTTTTTTCAAAGCATCAAAATTCATATGTTTAGTTTAGTATTTTTAATTGTTTTTTATTATATTTTTGTATATTTTTGACGTTCGTAAGTGCTTTTTGTAAGCCTAATTTGAATAAAGAATTTTGAATTTGAATTTGAATACGTATTAATATCATCAGTAAATTGAATAAATAAATAAATATCCACTGACATTCACACAACGCCATCTAGCCCCAAGTTAAGCGTGAAGCCTGTATTATGGGTACACAACGGATAAACATACTTATACACTTTTTTTTGTAAATACATACACATTATTCATAGAAAACACCCAGATCATTACAAACAGACATGCTCATGCACACACATCTTGTATTGCCCAGGGATTGAACCCGGAACCCATGGTGTTGCAGTCGACCTCTCAACCTCAATACCAACAAATGGGTCGTCAAATTAAACTATCCACACTAATATTATAAATGTGAATGTATCTCTGTCTGTCTGTCTGTCTGTTTGTTACGCTTTCACGCCTAAACGGCTGAACGGATTTCATTGAAACTTGGTATGTTGGTAGAAGGTAACCTAAAATAGGTTTAAGGCTACTATTTGTCCCGTTTTCACCCCCCACTAAAATGAGGTTTGGAAGTTTGTATGGAACATTCCGCAATTATTATAGTACGACGCTGAAATTTGGTATGCGGGCTATTTGTCAGACGCGAAAAAATTCGGCATATCTTTTTTCAAATATTCACCCCCAAACCCTTCAAATAGGGGAGGAAGTATAGGATATAGGATTATTCGCAGTTTTAAGGTAGATTTTATTGAAACTTGTTATGTTGATAGTAGGTAACCTAGAATAGGTTTAAGGCTACTGTTTCTCCCGTTTTCACCCCCACTTCCGTAAAAAGGGGGTTGAAAGTTTGTATGAAATATTCCGCAATTTTTGTAGTACGACGCTGAATTTTGACTATATGAATTCTGGAAACGCATTGTTTGCGCGGTGTAAACTACTGGCAACGCCATCTATTGACACAATTTTACTTATATGGCAGATACTAATAGATTTTCTAATATCATTTACATTTTTAGAATTTGTAAGCACGAAATAAACAACAAGTTACGTTAATAAAATATTTTTTATTTACTTAGGCACTTACTACAGCTTTAATATGAGAAAATAGTGGTTCACCGTTTATGACGTATAAAAAAACTACACACCAGAAATCGTTCAAACTAAATTCGTTGTTAGATTTATGGTAATGTACATCATATATTTTATTGGATTTTATCAACCCCATAGTTTAGAAATTAGAGGGGGGGGGGGGAACACATTTTTTTTTTCTTTGGAAGTGTCTCTCGCGCACTCTATTTGCTGTGACTGCGAGCCCTGTTTGAAGTGGGGAGGAAGGTATGAATTCTTTGGTGACCGCCGTCGGTTGGATTTGAACCTGGGGATCGAGCGTTCGTGTCGATGCCGTGCACCGTTGCACCAATTGGACTGAGTGACTTGCTGCTGAAATTAATTGGTGTAATCGGTGAACGGCAATGAGCTGCGCAGCGTGCAATAAAAATTGCAGTAAAAAGATTTTTAAGGTGTCGCCTATGTTGGGTAAATTTCATTATCAGTGCCTTAACATTAATAAACAGCAATCTGTTGCTATAACGAAAGAGAGGCGTCGGCATGGATTTGCCCCATCATGCAGTAATGTAACTCGTCGCGCGCGTTCTAATGAGAACACCCCGGTACGTCGGAGTCACTTACTTAATCCTGATGAGGGCTTGAATATTCGTGTGAGTTGTCTAACCCCCACCAGCTCACCTCAGGATGGTCAACTGTGGTAGAATTCAAACAAGTAATTCCGACAGTATGTTACCTAAGGGAGGTGACAATGACAAAATAAGGAGTCTACTTGATGAAAAATTGAGCTCCTCTTTATCTGTCTTTATGGACAGCTTCCGCAAAGCAATCAGAGATGACGTCAAGGAAATGGTAAGGAGCGAACTGGGGTCGATTTTAAAAAGCATCAAGGATGAATTCAGCGCCACAACGGATTTTATCACGGCGGAACAGGCGGACTTGCGCACGGATTTGAATAAATTTACGGATACTATTACACATCTTGAGAATGAAAACCTAAGGCTACAATCTGAAATCAATATGCTCAGTACTCGTTTGACTGGAATTGATAAAATATCTCGGAACTGCAATATTGAACTACAAGCGGTTCCGGAACGCAAGACGGAAAATGTTCTAGCACTGTTCAAGAAACTTTGTGATGTTGTGGGGGCCCCGGTGGAAGACAGCAGTATAAGCTCCTGTCGTAGAGTGGCAAAACTTAATAACGCCTCCAAGAGACCCCGTAATATTATCGTGACATTTGCTACACCGCGAATAAGAGATTTGGTGCTCTCGGCGGCATATAAGTTCAGCAAGTCACGTCCGAATCATGGACTCAGGTCCACTGATCTTGGCATACCTGGTGAATCCAGTAGAATATTTGTCACCGAGCATCTGTCACCGGAGCAAAAGTCGTTACACGCTGCGACTAGGAAAGCAGCTAAAGATAAACAATATAAATATGTCTGGGTAAAATATAATCAGATATACGTGCGAAAAGACGACTCTTCGGGTGCTGTTCTTATTCGAAGCCTGAGCTCCTTAGATAAGTTGTAAACATATTCTTGATTTTTTATTATTAGTTGTACACTTTATCGCTGTAATTTTGTTAATAATATTTCTCCAAAATGTTTAGTAGCTTAAGAATTTTTTACCAAAATTTAGGCCATCAAAATTGAAAGATATATATTTAAATATACTTAATAACGATTACGACATAATCTGTGTAACCGAAACTAACTTTGATAGTAGTGTTTTTGACGGCGAGTTCATTGACGATAGGTACAGTGTATATCGTAGAGACCGTGAAACCTCCCGTTCTAGAAAAAGAAGCGGCGGTGGAGTTCTTGTTGCAATTAAAAATAGTTATAAAGCCTATCGCCGGACTTCTTGGGAGAGTGGGGTTGAAGATATCTGGCTTTCTATCTTGCCGCCAAATCATAAAGAAGATTCTCTCCATTTATGTCTTTGCTATCTTCCACCGGATCTGCCTATTGGCGAAATTTGTGCATTTCACAACAACACACAAAATGTTATATTAAATTCGATACCTGGGAGTGGTTTTCTTTTAATGGGTGATTTTAATAGTGCAAACCTCACCTGGATAAGCCATGCCATGATATCGGCTCCTACGCCGACGAACCCTCAGGATCAAAGGGCTCAACTACTTGTAGACACTATGCATATTTGTAATCTCACCCAATTCATTAATATCCCCAACAAAAATAATAGGTATCTGGATCTAGTTTTATCTACCTTACCGCTCAACTCCATTTCTATCGCTGAGGCTGAACCATTGTGCTGTTCTGATTCTCATCATCTTGCTTACGCTATAGATGTAACTAAAACTAATCAAATTCAACCTTTAAAATCTAATTTGACAAAGAGGTACAACTTCAGTAAATGTGATTACCGTTCCGTTAGGCTGGGTTGAAAGCAATTAATTGGACAGAGTTGTTATCATCAGCTGATGTGAATTTGTGTGTCAACCTTTTATACACCAAACTTGATGAAATTATATCCAAACATACACCGTTTACCAGAACTCGCTCTGGCAGATATCCTTTGTGGTATAGTCCCGCATTGATTAGCTGCATAAAAGAAAAAAACAAGTTCCACAAACGTTTTAAGAAATTTTCAAACCCGCGAGATTACGATACTTTTTCTGTACTTCGAAGTAGGAGCAAGTTTCTGTTAGCTGATAGCTATGGTAAATACCTGTCCTCTATTGAAGATTCACTACTGGCCAACCCTAAGGCTTTTTGGCGTTATGTTAATAATAAAAAGGGAAGCATAACAATACCAGATACTTTATCATATAACAACAAGACTACTTCTGATGGGTCAAGGTGTATGTAACCTCTTCTCAGAATACTTTGGCTCAGTTTACAGCAACCGCCCTTCATCTAGTGAACTAAGGCATATGCCTGATATTATACATACATGCTTTAGCAATTTAAATTTAAAAATCGATTCTAAGGATATTATTTTGACAGCGAAACAGCTTGACATACATAAAAGCTCAGGCCCCGATGGGATCCCACCAATTTTTATAAAATCGTGTGCTGAGGAATTGTCCACGCCGCTGTCTATAATCTTTAATCTCTCCATCACATCAGGGGTATTTCCTGATCGCTGGAAGGTTGCCCACATTATACCCATTTTCAAAGCCGGAGATCGAACATTTATGTTCTAACTATCGGCCTATAAGTAAACTATCGTGTTTAGCAAAAATTTTTGAATCTTTGGTTTACTCACCTCTCTATAATCATTTAATAACCTATATATCAAACTCCCAACATGGGTTTGTAAAAAAGAAGTCCACTTTGACTAATTTGTTGGAATTCAAAAATTACCTCTGTCATGTATCTGCCTCTAGAGGTCAAACAGATGCCATATATCTGGATTTCAGCAAGGCTTTCGATAAGGTTGACCATTCAATACTTAGCTTAAAGCTTGCGTACTATGGTATCCATGGATGTTTGTTAAGATGGTTGATATCTTACTTGGAGTGTCGTTCCCAACTCGTCGCTGTAAAGGGTTACACATCGGCACCTATGTTGGTGACATCTGGGGTTCCCCAGGGTTCCCATTTGGGACCACTCTTATTTGTTGTCTTTATTAACGATCTGCCTTGTCGCCTCTCATCAAACGTACTTTTGTTTGCCGATGACGTTAAGATTTTCTCACGCGTCGATGATGGCAATCAGTGCATGAAGCTTCAAAACGACCTTAACGCAGTGGCCGAATGGTGTTTGGACAATGGGATGAATCTTAATATCAATAAATGTTCTATTATTTCTTTTACCTCCAAAAAAAACAGAATAATATTTCCATACCATATTGAAAATAATTTATTAAGTAGGAGTGAAGTTGTGAGAGACTTAGGAGTTATTTTCGACGAACAGTTAAACTTTCGACCTCATTATGAATATATCTTAAAAAAAGGCAATAAATTACTGGGTTTCATTATGAGAACTACTAAAGACTTTAAAAAACCTCGTAGCATCCTTTGCCTTTTCTTCAGCATTGTAAGAAGTGTTTTGGAGTACTGTTGTCCAATTTGGTCGCCTCACTATAAAATACACGTTGACAATATTGAAAGAATTCAAAAGAGATGTTTGCGATTCCTGGCGCGTAAACACAATTTCGGACGCTCCCTTCCAAACTATCCTGATCGACTTTCTAGGTTTGATATAATGTCACTCAAAACCCGACGTGAAAGATATGACCTCCTCTATTTACATAAAATAATTCATTCCGCAGTAGACACACCAAATCTTCTCTCGTCTTTCAATATTAATACTTGGTATAAATGTCGACATCCAAATATATTTGTTATAAAAGTGTACATAAATAACACGTCTTATTACAACCCTCTGGTGAGAATGTGTCGCACGTACAATGAGCTGGTCCGCGTGCGGGGTAATGGAGAGATAGACATCTTCAACGATAATTTTATTTGATATAAAAAAGCGATATCTTCAGCCTTAATGACTTAGGAAAGCTATTAATTGTAAGTTTGTTAGTACTCTGTTTTTCTTTTTTCTAAATATTAGCCTATTATATTTAAAAAAAAAGTCCTGAAATCACGCTGTGTACACCGTCTCTGGGCTACAGTCCTGTCCAGTCAACTGTTTTATTTTAATGTGTTTCATGTAAAGACTGTATTCTGTTTGTGTACCATAAATAAATAAATAAAAATAAATAAATAAATATTTAATTCTTAAAAAAATGATGTTAGAAACCTCGATATTATTTTTTAAACTCTACACATTGATGACCCACACGTGGGGGAACGATAAAAATAAAATTTTTGAGTTTTAGTTCAATGTATGGGGAACCATAATAATATATATATATATATATATATTTCTGAGTTTCTTATCAAATCTTTATAGCGGTTCACAGGATACATATACTTATAAAGTTTGAATAGTGTGGAGCTCATAGTTTCGGAGAAAAAAGGGTGTGACATACGGACAGACAGACATGCCGAATCTATAAGGGTTCCGTTTTTTGCCATTTGGCTACGGAACCCTAAAAAGGGGTAATTTATATATGACTTTTCCCAGTTTTTAAGGTGAAAAGAAAAAAATTGGTACGCGAAGCGAAAAAGAAGGAGAAGAAGCAGTGTTGCAGTGTTAAAAATATTCTGTTTTTGTTACCAGGAAAGTAGAGCCATGTTATCCCGACTTTAATGCGGGCGAAGCCGCGGGGAAAAGCTAGTTATTTATAATCCGCTTTCGATGAAAGTCAAAGTCGAACACGTATAGGACCCAACCTCTCTGTTTCGTATAACCTTTTCGCTGTCAGTCATTATCATCGTCATCAGCTCATAAACGTCCCCACCGAGGGCACGAGCCTACCCGTATAGGGTGATTAGGCCTTAGACGTCCACGCGGGCCAAGTGCGGATTGGACAACTTCACACACAACCTTCGAATCTCTTCGCAGGTGTGCGTGAAGGTTTCCTTCACTGTAAGAGCGTCGGATAACGTACAAACCTCAGCCCTCCCGGTAGGAAGGCGACAGTCCCCACCATTGAGCCACCGACGTTCTTATTAAAATTTAGCTATTAACCTAAGTAAAAACCTAATATACATACGATTACAATAACACTTATAATTAATTGATATTGACGGCAAAGCGATATTATAAATACCAAAGCAAGGCCACTTATCCGTAATTAAATTCGAAACTTATTTCTTAAACATGGAGTATATGCTTGAGTGAAGAGATTAACCCATTTTTGTAACTCAATAATAGATAAGTCTTATCAAATTGTAGTAGGTAAATATTTTATCATTGTTAATATTTGTACTTTTGTATCTTTGTAATAACCTACTGAATATTTTAAAGATTTAATATACAATGTTAACCTTTCTTTGACTTATAGCCAGGTGCGACAGCTGAGTTTCCGGGTACGACACCATGTGTGTGCATATTCTTGTCAGTTTGTGGGTGGGTAATTTCAAAAATATGTATAGTAAAAATACATATACAGGCTAAATGCTTGGTTTAGCACAAAAATGTCGCTGTGGCTGTATGGATATTTATTTATTAATATCATCATATTTGCGTCGGTGGCTTAACGTGTGGCTGTTGCCCTCTACCGGAGGGCTGAGTTCAAATCCCGCCACGTACCATATGTTTAGAACTATCGAAATTATATATACGTAATCCGACGCTCTTACAGTGAGGGAAATCATCGTGAGGAAACCTTCACGCACGCCTGCGAAGTGATTCAAAGGTTGTGTGTGAAGTAGTCCGATTCGCACTGGGCCCGCGTGGACGACTAAGGCCTAATCACCCTATACGGGTAGGTTCATGCATCTTGATGGGACGTTTAATGACCTCATGATGATGATGATGATCATCAGCTCATTGAACGTCCTTACTGAGGGGCACGAGCCTACCAGTATAGGTCTTAGTCGTCCACGCGGGCCCTGTGCGGGTTGGACGACTTCACGCATAACCTTTGAATTACTTTGAAGGCGCGCAGGTTTCCCCACGATGTTTCCTTCACCGCAGGGTTTGTCATTGTTTATTAATATTGCAGGCTAAATCTGACTGTCAGAAAAGAAAGATGATACCGTTCATTGGACGGCACGTTGCGCCGCACGTTCAACCATTGCTAGGGTAGCCATATTTTATTTGCATTTAAAGTACGTTATCACGTTGGAAAATAGCACTGAGGTACTACATGATTTATCGTGCAAAAAAATGTAAGAGATAGTCCTAAAAATATTCCTTTCTTTCTCCACCTCCGTCACCGTGGAAGTTCCGCATGAAATCGTACCATTGCCTCTGCTTCCGACTCTGGGCAATTTTGGTGGAGTTGTGACGGAGGTTTATTTGTGTATGCTTAAAACAATAACGCGCAAGCAGCGATACTTGACAAACGAGTGTTGTGCGAATTAAGTGACTAACACGAATAAAGTTATTAAAAATAATTTATTTACAATAAGAAACAGAGTCGCATTAGTATCTTAAAAGTAATAATGAATTTAATATTAAACATAACCCTTATATAACAATTATTTGACTATGTTGCACATTTGCCCAATGACGCTTGTCCCAAATTACTCGTACTAATTGTTTTGTTTGGCAATTGGGCGGATGTGCTTACAAAGGCATATTCGTGACTCTTGCAACACTTAACTCCTCCCTCCCAAGAATAAATTATCTGAAGGTGGTGAAGCCAACTTTGGAGAATTTTTATTTCGAAGTATGACTCTAATCTTAAAGAAATAGAAAACAAAAACTGCAATTAAGTACAATGCATATCTTGTCGAAGAAATATTTGCAGAAGTCACACCAAATTCAATTGCAATGAATGATATATAATGAAAAATCTTGATTTATCTTTGTGTTTTTTATTATTTTGCAATTTTTATGGTTTTTATTAGTCCGAAGTATTGACACTTATAGGTTTTAAGAGCGTCAGTGGCTCAAGGGTTGCCCTCCTACCAGGAAGGCTGAGGTTCAAATTCCTCCCCGTACCAATGTGTTTTCGAGTTTTCGAAAAAATATGTACGTTATCTGACACTCTCACGGTGAAGGAAAACATCGTGAGGAAACCTACGCATGCCTGCGAAAAGATTCAAAAGTTGAGCGTGGAGTCGGTCAATTTGCACTGGGCTCGCGTAGATGACTAAGGCCTAAACACCCTTACGGGTAGGATCGTGCCCCTCGGTCGGGACGTTCAATGAGCTGATGGTGAAGGTAATCTTTTGTATAATTTGAGTTTAAACATAATGAAAATACATCTATGTACAAAAATATGAGTGACTATTTTCGGCGAAAAAATATGCCGTAATTTCCCGAATGCTGTCAAGCCGAGTTGAATTTTTCGATTGACCACTTTCTCAAGATTGGACCTACCTAGTTGGACTACTTATCCCAAATAGACGTACCCCCCAACAACTTCCAGAATCGAGCCTCCGATATGCACTGAAGCAAGTGGTACATGGACATTCGACATAAACTTCGTCTTACCCATGTTTATTTTAAGGCCCACTTATTCGAAAACTCGATTGAGGTCCTCCAGCATTATGTCTAGTCCATCCAGCGATTTTGCCATGATTACAATATCGTCGGCAAATCGAAGGTAAGAGATATTTTCGCCTTTCACATTGATGCAACGTTCATTCCATTCCAGGAGTTCAAAAGCGTACTCCATTGCATTGGCAAAGAGTTTCGGGGAAATGACATCACCCTGTCGTACGCCCATTTGCAATGGAATTGGTTTTGTACACGTTTCCTATACTAGGACTGACATAGTGGCGTTGTTATATAAACTCTTCAGCACTACGATATACCGATATGGCACCGTTGGAGAGACTGTCCATCTTTCGATCGAATCGAATGCCTTTATAGTTCACAAACGCTAAGCATGAAGACAGATTGTTCTTCTGGTCTTCTGTATAATCTGCCGTAGCGTATCAATGTAGTCTATAATGTTATCTACGGTACTACAACCTCTACGGAAACCGGACTGTTCGGGAGGCTGGAAGTCATCAAACCTGCAAGTGAGACATTACTTTTGAAAACATAAAGATAAAGATAAAAATACTTTATTGCACGTAAAAAAACATATAACAACAGATAACAGAAAAAAAACAAGTACAACATGGGCGCCCTTATTGCTTAGGTAGCAATTTCTTCCAGGCAACCTTTGGATGAAAGAACAATGCGTAACGGTCAGCGGGCTAGTGCAAAACAAAATCGTTATTCTAAATAACTACATAATTATAACAAAATAGTACATATACTAAGTACACACTACTACATAAATAATTAAAGAATAAACTAATGAATAGTATATAATAAACTAATACATAAACTAACTAATGGAAGATAGGATAAAACAAACTACAACCAGAATTATATGAAAGGAATGACAAATACATTACCTACAGCACAGGAATAAAAGTGAAAGAAAGTAAAGATCACATTGAGATTTTTTGTACCAAGTAATGTTTCTTAATTCGGCTCTTAACAGTCTCAAGAGACGGTGCATGACGAATGTCCTCAGGCAAGGAATTCTACAGCTTGATTGCTCGAACTGTGAAAGACCTCGCATAGAAGTCAGTCTTGTGAGACGGCAGGTCAAGCGTTAATTTAGAACTGGCACGCAAATTGCGGACCAAGGTTGCAGAGTGAATAATAAAGTGATCTTTAAGATACGGAGAGGTGTAAGGGTGGGAAAGAATAGAGTAAAGGAGGGATAGAATGTGGCAGTCCCTCTTAACACACATCTAACATCTTGTAGACATGGCTGAGAAGCGAGCTCCAACGGCCATCGGTTCTACGACATACGTGACCAGCCCACTGCCACTTCAACTTGCTGATCCGGCGGGCTATGTCGGTAACTTTAGTTCTCTTGCGGATTAAATCATTTCTGATCTTATTCCTAAGAGAGACTCCAAGCATAGCTCGCTCCATTGCGCGTTGAGTGACTTTGAACTTGTGAACCAATCCCGCAGTCAGTGTCCATGTCTCAGCTGCGTATGTTAGCACGGGTAGGACGCATTGCTCAAAGACTTTTGTCTTTAAGCATTGCGGAATAGTTGACGTTAAGACATGACGTAGCTTGCCGAATGCCGCCCAGCCCAACTGAACCCTCCTACTAGCCTCCCTCTCGAAGTTATGCCGGCCAAGTTGGATGGTTTGGCCCAGGTAGATATACTCCTGACGCCTCGAGACGGACGCCGTCGACGCATATCGGTTGTGGCATGACACGACTGCGCCGTGTGGGGACGGCAGAATAGAATACATGTGTCCCCACCCCTACTCCTCCCGAGGGTGTCGTAAGAGCCGACTAAGGGATCTTATACCGGATGGTGGGCAGTAGCGCCATCTTGCGTACTGATCCACACTGCGGTCACCAACCCGCCTGCCCAGCGTGGTGACTACGGGCATTTACCACCCATGAGCAGCGCCAACCAGAATCGGCCCCCAGTTCCCGGCAGCCCCACTATTCCCGACCACGGCAGCGGTCGCGGTCACGGTGGGGCGGGGGGTGCGAAGAATCCCCGGGTTACGAAAGGCTGCCACAAAAAACTGACATTGGCTACGTATAATGGACGCACGATACGGCTGGACCATCACCTCTCCGAATTGGAAGAAGAGCTAAGTCATATTAACTGGAGCATACTGGGGTTATCTGAAGTCCGAAGAGAGGGGGAGGACACGATGACCCTGGACTCCGGAAACTTGCTCTACTTCCGAGAAGGTGATAGGGTTTCCCAGGGTGGTGTCGGTTTTCTGGTTCACAAGTCCCTTGTCAGCAACGTTGTGGAAATCAGTAGTGTGTCGAACCGGGTAGCGTACCTTGTACTTAAACTCACCGACAGGTACTCCCTGAAGGTGGTACAGGTATATGCGCCGACCTCGTCACACTCTGACGAAGAGGTTGAAGCCGTGTATGAGGATATCTCCAGAGCCATACATGGCACAACTTCGACCTTCTACAATGTTGTTATGGGGGACTTCAACGCTAAAGTGGGAGTACAAGAACGCGGCGAATCGAAAATCGGACTTCATGGATTGGGGCGCAGGAATCACAGGGGCAGATGCTGGTCAACTTCCTCGAAATGGAGGGGCTCTTCTTGATGAATTCTTTCTTTAAGAAGAAGCCTCAGAGAAGATGGACCTGGCAGAGCCCGAACACTGTGACAAGGAACGAGATAGATTTTATTATGGCGGATAAGCGACATATATTTAAAGATGTCTCAGTGGTCAACAGGTTTAAAACCGGTAGTGATCACCGACTTGTCCGAGGCACTTTGAATATATGTTTTCAGGCTGAACGGTCTCGCTTAATAAAATCTACTCTCAGACCTACGCCGCTCCAAATACACCGTGGGTCCGAACAGTTCCAATTGGAACTTCAAAATCGATTCGACTCGCTGGAAACCACTGGCGACGTGGACGAGATAACCGACAACGTGGTGAAGGCGGTGTGTACACTGGGTCGCAGGCATTTCCCGCCATGAAACGAGCTAAGTCGTCCAAACTTTCTCCCGAAACCCTGGATTTGATGAGGCTGAGACGCGAGATGCCATCTGCTGCTGTTGCTTCGCCAGAATATCAGGCTCTCTCCAAGCGGATACGAAAACTCGTTCGCAGGGACCTCCGCTGTTTCAATACAAGGTTCATTAAGGACCTTATTGAACAGAACAGGGGCCAAAGTTTTCCAAAAACCACTTGGGAAGAGCCATCTGGTTAAGCTTAAGACAGCAGATGGGCAATTACTTGCGACTCGCCCACAGATCCTGGAAGAGGTTGAGAAATTCTATGGACGACTGTATTCATCGAGCGCTCATCAGCCACAGACCGAGGACACCGAAGATCCACGTGCCCCACTAAGGCGCCATTATACGCAGGATATCCCGGATGTTGACGTTAGCGAGATTAGTGCAGCACTGGAGCAACTCAGGAATGGGAGGGCCCCGGGGGATGACGGTATTACGACAGAGCTCCTAAAAGCCGGTGGACAGCCCGTCCTTAGGGCATTAGTTGAGCTCTTTAATGCCGTCATTCACCAAGGAACTACACCAGAGGCGTGGTCCAGAAGCGTTGTCGTCTTATTCTTCAAGAAGGGTGACAAAACTCTCTTGAAGAATTACAGACCGATAGCGCTTCTGAGCCACGTCTATAAGTTGTTTTCCAGAGTTGTAGCGAACCGTCTCGCCATTAGACTTGACGAATTCCAACCACCGGAGCAGGCTGGGTTTCGAAAAGGCTACAGCACCGTGGACCACATCCATACTGTTCGGCAGCTTATACAGAAGACCGAAGAGTATAACCAGCCGCTGTGTACTCCGTCGAAACCTGGGCTGTTCTGGAGGCTCTGCAGCGATGCGGTATCGACTGGCGATATATCGAGGTGATGAAGTGTCTCTCCAACGCAGCGACGATGACCGTTCAGATCCAAGACCAGCGGACAAGACCCATCCAATTGCGTCGTGGTGTGAGACAGGGGGATGTAATATCCCCGAAACTGTTCACAAACGCATTGGAGGATGTCTTCAAGACCCTGGACTGGTCTGAACGAGGCGTCAACGTCAATGGAGAGTATATTTCTCATCTTCGTTTTGCTGACGATATCGTCATCGTGGCAGAGTCATCGGAAGAGCTTGCGGAGATGCTGAACAGCCTAAATGAATCTTCCCGACGAGTTGGGCTTGGCATGAATTTGGACAAGACGAAAGTCATGTTCAACAGTCGAATATTATTACACTTCCTAAAAATCCTAAGTAAAGATAATTCTTTTTAAAACATTTTTTTTTATGATACATCAATGCCTATAATAATAAAATTAAATACTCTTTTAATATTAGTACGATGAGTTCATAATTATATATACCGTCATTTTTAATAATATATGCATTTCAACAAAAAATAAAAGTGCAAAACAATGTATTTTTGTTTAAAATAAGCAGGAAAAGAAGAATGTTTTTAAAAAACTTTAACAGCTGATCACTCAAAACTAGCTCAGTGTGGGTTAGCACACGAATGTTTAACAGTAAGTTGGACTTAGCTGTGTGACTTATCTTATGCATATGTCAACAAGCCAATATTAAAGTATACGTAGCTGAATAAACAAAATACCCAAATAAAATTATTCATGCTGCAGACATAGGTTACGATGCTTATAGTAGGAAAACACTTTCATCAACGATTTTCTCACGCTCACGTGACTAAGCGCACGCAATATTTAAAGCGGAACGCTAGCGGAAACTAGCAATCAACTAGAGCTGTTCCTCTTAGTAAGACGCTTCTAGGCAAGACACCATGGCAAGGAGTATTTTCCAGTTGTGCCTATTCTGGCTTCTTTATATCGGCAGTCAAGCCGTCGATGACCAGTACTATCCGCGTTACCATCTCGCTCCTCCACACGGGTGGATGAACGATCCCAACGGATTCAGCGTGTTCCGCGGCGAGTATCATCTGTTCTACCAATACAACCCCGAGTCCAGCTTTGAACCCGGCATCGCGCACTGGGGACACGCTAAGAGCAAAGATCTTTATCACTGGGAACACTTGCCGATCGCGATGTACCCAAACAACACCTATGATAAGACTGGGGTGTTCTCTGGAAGTGCACTCATTGAAGACAACACCATGTACCTGTATTACACTGGTAATGTTAATCATCCCGGTCAATCTCCTGATCACGAACAGCATCAAGTGCTAGCCACCAGTACCGACGGCATAGTTGTCACGAAGTACAAAGATAATCCTATTATCGTCGCTGCCGATCGTCAACCCAACATTCGAGACCCCAAAGTTTGGAAACACAATTCGCAATATTACATGGTTTTAGGCAATTCCTTTAACAACGATAGCCTTGGCCGTGCTCTGCTTTACAAATCGTCTGACAAACTGAATTGGAAAGAAGTTGCTGTTCTTGCAGAGTCTAATGGTGATCTTGGTTTTATGTGGGAATGCCCAGATTTCTTTGAAATCGATGGGAAATTTGTTCTACTATTTTCACCGCAAGGAGTAGCACCTAAAGGGGATAAATATAGAAATTTATACCAAACAGGATACATTGTTGGTAACTTTGACTACAAGACTAATAAATTCACCTCGCTAACCGAATTCCGTGAATTAGATAACGGACATGATTATTATGCTACACAAACTATTGTCGACCGACATGGGCGCAGATTGCTTGTGGCTTGGTTCGATATGTGGGAACAGAATTATCCGGAGCGTAATGACGGATGGACAGGACAAATGACTATCGTCAGGGAACTACAGCTCAACAAGAACAACATTTTAGTACAGAAGCCCACAAAGGATGTAGAACATATAAGGGGTAGGAAATTATACAGTGGAAAATTAAGTAAAGAAAGTGTTCAATTAGAAGACAAGTCTGGTGAGATCTATTTAACGACTGACAAAAACCAAGATTTGGAGCTTGTTATTGAATCTACCAACGGAGATACTAAGGTTTCTATTCGTTATGACTATAAAGCCGGTACTGTTACTTTAGATCGTGGTGGCAATGATGGAGTTAGACGTACATTGTGGAAACCCGAAGGAAAGAATTTGGTCTGGCACATTTTTGTTGATGCTAGTTCTATTGAATTATTTTGCGGAAATGGTGAAGTAACATTCTCAAGTAGATTCTTTCCAAAAGGAGGCGTGGCTGTGCGCTTAGGAAATGGTGGTGCGCTCAGTAGAGAAGGACAAATTTCTGTTACTTCATTGAGACGTTCTATACGTTTGTAAAAGTGCCAAATGTTTACGAAAAATACGACACCAAAGTTATGAAAGGGTTATTTAACCGACTTAAAAAATATTGTTTTTACTTCTTAGTTTGAAGTCGATATTTATTTGTTAAAAATATATTTTTATAATTTTGGGTGATTCATGATAAAAATAATCACTGAAACAAATATACAAAAATGAAGAAGTAATTGCTCTGAGTCGCCTTTGATATTTGAATGTTCCCTCGATTTCTTTGGTTTCCCTTCATCAAACCCTGACATCCTCATCATAGGACCACCTGAGAAGTATCCTCTTTCCAAAAAAGAGAATCAACTGCGAAGATATCCGCGAAGAAATAAATTAATTTGCAAAATTTCCTTTCTAAATAGATTTCCTTGTTCTTAGTTTTTTGACACATCTTAGAGTCAATCTCAAGCTTCTGTATGAAATTGTCATACTTTTACTACCAGGAATTCATAATTAAGTCTTACTGAAATAACCAGAAATAGCTTAAGATAAAAAAGAAAAATAGTAACAGCAATTTAGAAAAGGTACTATCATGCAGGTAATGAAATGCCCATCAATTTGTAATTTATTTGTTTCACATGAAACGCCAATAACGTTTTTGAACATCATACTTTCAGTATTTGCTATTTGGATATTAAATTCTTCCACACATTTTTACTCTCGACAAAAAAATATGTATTTCATGTAGAAATAGTATGAAACTAGTCAGAAAATATACGTTTTTACCATTTAATGAGAGAAAGGATAAATAGTGGAGAACTTAGTAAATAAATTATAAAAAAAAATGTTGGAAGAGGCATAACATTCTTAAATAAAATACCACAAAATCGTGTCGAATTGCCTTTTCACCAGATTAAATTAAAGATTAAAAAAACCCTCATGACAACAAGGTAAAATACAATAGAATAATATTTATCGGATAAAGTTAACATTTATTTCACTCTGGGTAAAAAGATCTACCTCCTTAAAAAGATACTGGCCGTATTGCCGTATTGTCATATTAATTTAACGCACTTCTTGTATTGATTTAAAAAACATGTCTTTTTTCTATTTTCTTAGCAATACTTGAACTCTTTGAAATATCTTTGTAATAAATTATTGTAAAGCTATGTGTAGGTAAATGACAAAACTGTAACCACTGATATAAAAGATTAAAAGAGTAACTCGAGTTTCTTGCCGGCTATTCTCGAAGATCCTACTTATTCCGAACCAGTGGTAGAGTCACAAAAAATATGATAATAATAACAATTGACGATTGAAAAGTATCTCTAACAAATTCATTTGGATAAAGATTTTTTTCTTTCTTAAAAGCTGATAGTATATCGACCCACGTTAAAAGCCCAGGGATTGAGCGAAAATATGTCTGAGTAATACATGATAATTTTACATATCGTAGTATGTTTACTGTTGTTTCGTTCTCACTTAATCCATTTATGATATTAAGAAATCAAAAAGCTGTCCTATGTTTTTGTGCAGAAGTAAAGTAATGTTTTTAGAACTTAATGATTAGCTTTATTTACTTGCCTATGTTCCCAATTTGATTTGCTGAAGCAGTTACTTACATAGCAGCCATTAATATGAGAAAATGATAGAATGAACTCTCCATATTATGTGCTGCACTAATCACTGCTCTAAAATTTAATTTGATGATAATAACTATTTCAGATTTAAAACCATTGTAATGTAAATTCAGTCTGCATCTAAGCTTAGAATCTAATTATATCTGGCACAAAATCTTAATATAAATTAAGTGAACGGGGTGGTAGTCAGCTAATAGTGGTAAATGATACGCCTGATAACAGATACTGTGTTGAAGGAAATTAATACAAGTAATCATAAATTTTGTCATACTACACAGGCTACATCGATGACAGAAATAAATTAGTCGCTGAAACCGCTTTAAACTTCAATTTTATGATTTATATCCTCAATTGTTGAATAATGATGATTGCATTCCAAGGACAGACCATCTCTCTTTTTAAAAAACATAGTCAATATTACTCAACACTAGGGAAGAAAAGAGTTCAGTACTGTTATTTAGAAAGACATGGTTTTCCTTGGTAACAATATAGTATGTTATTTATGACCTATTTATTATATATTAGAACTTGAGACTAATTTAGGCGGAAAGATAATTAAATATTTTGAATATTATCTTTAGTTGAACGTAAAATTATCCTTTTAATCATATCATCAGCATGAAAATATGGTTCTCAGTAAAATGGTTTGCACAATCATTAACTTAAATTTATATAAAACATTTTGGGAACTTATTTTGATGTGTATTTTTGTTCAAAATTAAATGTGCTATATTTGTCCTTTAAAACATAAAAAAAAAATAATTCAAACAGATATGAAATAACTTAGATTTGTAACTGTAAACAATTAATTTATCGTGCTATGGTGTATATAATAAGTGAAAGCAGAATTTTTAAGATCTTAACTTTCAAGAAACTTGTAGTACAGTAAATTAGGAAAGATCGGCTGTATTTGGCTTGTTTTTTCTATGTCAATTATAATAGTAATTGATGCATCAAAATTAGTTGATGACGTTATATCCGTCATACCATTTTGCTCCGTCACATGGTTGGATGAACGATCCCAACGGACTCTCTTTTTTTCAAGGTCAGTATCATTTATTTTATCAATACGGACCAAAAAAGGGCGAACAATCCGCTTGGGGTCCGCGAGAGTACCAGATCGTTCACTGGGAGCACTTACTGTCTGTTGACAAACAGTCTACGATAGCTCAGGAGTATTCTCGGGAGTAATCTTTTGCGATGATGTATGTACTTTATATCAGAAAGTTAATAATCAAGGTGACACAATATAACAGAAAAGCCTTAGCAATAACTAAGATGCATTCATGCAAAGTATAAAAATAATCTATATATCCAGCGAATAGTCATCAGCAGATAAGATGTCAAAGGTATGAAGACGGTGACAATTATTACATGGTTTTAGGCAATTCTGTAATAACCATACGCTTGGTCAAGTTATTTTATACGAATCTGATGATAAGGTAAATTGGAAGGAGGTTTCTATAATTGGTAAATCTAATGGCATCTGGTTATATTGGGAATGTCAGTAAGTTTTTCCATGAATGAGAATATTCTTGTTTCTCACGCAAGGGTTGAAAGAAGGCCATAGATTCAAAACTCTTATATGAAGGATATTTTACGGTGATTTAGTTAGCGAAACATACAATAACTAATTAATAGAATTCATACTTTGGATTATGGCCATGATTTTTATGCTACTCAAACTATGGTGGATCAACTAGGACGGAGATTAGTTGTAGCTTGGTTTAGTAGGGAAATTTATTCATGAGAGAGCTGATGGGGGCCGGGCAATGAGCGATTTTTCGTGAGTTAATCTGTCGAAAAACTAGATTATAAAAACACTTGAGATGACAATATATGATGGCAGAACTCTTTACGAATACAATGGTGCTGGCAGGATCGAGGAAGTTGAATAGTTAACAAATCAGGAAGAATTTTAATTATGCAGACTGTTCTTCAGACTTAGAAGTAATAATCGAATCTTGTGATAGCTCTGCAAAAGTGACAAAATTAATCACGAGTGGTATTAGCTCGCTGGACCGTGGGGCAAGATCGGTTTAAACAAACAGAATGGATATTCTGATATGAATTTAAATAAGGGAAATTTTGTTGAGTCATTCATGGAACTCTTGGGCGGTGGACAAGCACTATTTTCGGCGATATTTTCCAAAAAATAATGTTAAAATTCGTGTTGGTAATAATGCAAAAGTGCAACATATGTCTGTACTTTCCTTAAAAGACCGCCTGTTCCCAGGCTAAATTTTGTTCTTACAATATTAATTGATTTCATAAATAGTAATTAAGGTTAACGTATTTTTATTTATATTCTCATTATGGTGCACTTACTTATCTGTAATAAATGCAAAACAAAGTAGTTAGTATCGAATAAATTGTACACTAAATTTAAATGAGAGTTACAAGTGAAGAACATAATATGTTAAGTAATTTCGTTGTTAATACACTAAAATTACTAAATATTACTAATAGAATAAGATGCTACACGTCGATCTTAGCTGAATGCTGCGATCAGCAATCAGTGCAGTTCATGCTGACTACTCGTACTGTTTTTAACTGTGATAATTGTTCATTACTGCTGGAAATGACCAGCGTGAGATAATTTTGACTTTATTTAACGTAGTATTGGGAACACACAGAAACCCGGTACCTTGTTATTCAGTCGATGCGGCAAAATTTGCTTAGGTGGAGCTTTTGATTATGGAGATGGTGCCAATTATATCCCCTGAATAATATATTAAACGTTGCGAAAAGTGTTATTTTAAGAAACATCTCAAATGAAACAGTGTTACACCAAACGCAGCAGGATGTGATATCTCGTACACTTAATATATAAATTATTGCGAAATTCTTCAAACTGTATTTTATTCAGCAATATCAAAACTGGCTTGAAAGAAAGTTAAATAAATTTAAATGAATAGAAACAATTGCTACAATGGTTAACGTGATGTTGCTAATATTGTTTCGATAAATTATTGCGGTATAATATAAATTTTGCCGGTTGGGGATGCAAAAAAAATGTGACACTCTTCTCCCGTTTTTCCATGCGTAAGAGATGACTTGAGGAAATAGTACAGAGTGTGGATGCTGACTAATATGTATGAAATGTTTTGGGTCACATTTCTCAACAATCAAATATGGGCAAAAGGGTGTGACCTATGTTAAAGACTATGATATGTTTGAAAGCTTGAAAGAAGGTCATTTTCATAGTAATTTGCAAGATATTCGATGTTAAATTTTTCAATGATAACTTTGAAAATAAAGTTGTTTATCAGTTTTAGGTCTTAAGAACATTTATGTAATGTCAAATAAGCTACACTGGTTGGAGGTAGTTTCCACTGAGAAGACCGAATGAACTTCAGTATTACTCTTCTCAAATTGTGTTGAATACAGATTCATTGTAAAAATAATATAAAGCAATTAAATTTTCAATTTTATTATATTATTATTGTAAAATATATATGTGAGAAAGTCTTTACGCCATGGTATTGTTTAATGTACATCTGTAACGAAATTATTATGTTACAAAAACCTTATAATTCTTCAGATTTTGCAAAGTTCCTCAAGATGTTTCTTTACGTAAGGGTCAGATAAGTACATATTAATTCGAAATTTGAAAACGCGGTACTTAGCGGTAATTTGAAATGCCTCGATCAGAGTGCAAGTCGCCATTGAGCCCGCCTCTTTAGAATTTCACAATTTATCTTTTATTAAAATCGTAGAATCACAAACTTAATATTCTACAATAATTTTAATTAATTGTATAATAAAATATTATTAAGAAATAATTTCATCTTAGTGAGATGCCATTGCTCCATTAGTATAATACTTATGTTCAGAGTTGTTATAACACCATATAGTATCAATTAGCGGTAGTGAATAAAAGAAATAAGAGTTATTGCTAGGGATCTAGAAATGTAAAAAACATATTGTCATAATGACGTTTAATGATTTGTTAATAATGTAAAATTCTTACGTCATTAAAAGCTAAAATGATGAAACAAATAAGGGATTGTGTCTGAATTAACTGTGTTTAATTTTTATCAAACTAAACGTTTCGTAATATACTTTATTACAGCTATAAGTTGTATATTTTTGATTTAAATATGTATTTATTGAAATAATCAAAATAAAGCGTGAAAATATCAAATAAGTTGAGCGTTCGTGCTAGTTGTGTGGACTGTCGATTCACAGGGGGGCTGAGGTTCGAAACCGACCTACAATGTATTTCGAATTGTCGAAACTAATACGTTATCGACGCCTTAGGTGAGGAAAACATGTGAGAAACCTCATGCACGACTGGAAAGTCGAGTTGTTGAAGTCGTCAATCGACTGCGGTGGACGACAAGTAATACATAGGGTAAGCTCGTGTCCCTCGTGGGGACCGTTTAATGAGCTGATATGAACGTGATACTTATGATAAATCGAAGCATGGAGCACACTAATACTTTGTATATTTCGAACTCATTTAAAAAAATGATCTAACTGTCACTCTTCTTTGCGTCGTTTTAAGGCACAATGGCGTATCTACCTTTACATACAGAAGATATGGGTATTATTCTCTCAAATTTTTTAGGCAGGTCTAGATATATGTCAACGGTAGAATGAGCTAAGTTAATTATTCAATTCTACGAACATTTTTTGGTGATTGATAAGTTACAGTCTTAGCTGATGCGGCATTTTATGAATTCCTTCGGTTATGCGATTATAGTAAAAGGCGTCGCCGTTTCTTATTGCCATCAGTCTGTACAGATATTTTTCAGAAGTAACGAATAGTAAAAATATATCTTAAGTAAGTCGAATAGCTCTGAGAGTTCAAGTACTATTGGTTTTTTCTACAGTGAGAATCAGTTTAAGAAAGCCTTGGCTTAGTTCGAGATTACTATCATCATCATCACATCATTATAGCCTCAATTATGTCAGCGATAGAAGGCTCCCTAATGAGTTCCAGCGGACTGATTCGTTGCAGTTGCACCCATCTGCTCCCACCGAACCATAATATCCGTCCACTGGGTGGGGGTCGGTAGCTTCGCTTTTCCGTTACGTGGTTGGGGCACTCGGAACTTTCTCGCCCTGGCCATCGTTCTAGCAATGGGTGCGCCCATGCACTCAACTTGCTATCTCTGGGTCGATGTGGTCCAGTTCTCCTA
>PQWD01003160.1:0-63431 GCA_019425675.1 Leucinodes orbonalis
TGCTTCTCTTTTGATGCACCATAGATTCGTTTCCAGTATCGATAGTTCATAGTATAATTAAATATGATGAAATCGATAATAAACTAATATAAAGTACAAAGTACTCAATTAATACTCTCAACTTTAGATTTTATAATAATCTCAATTACGCCGATTTAAAGATAAAGTTGATAGTGGGGAGTAGAGTGCAAATTCAGAGCTGTCCTCTGACGATATATCTGATATCTTACATGAGCAAACCATGTGTCAGTTGAACATTATTATAAAATGTTTAATCGTGCGAATAACATAGATACTCATTTACCTTACGAACAAAGAATACAACCCCAAATAACTAACCATTATGAATTTGAGTTGTAATCCGCGACGATTATATGATTATGCCTGGAGGTTGGAAACTGCTAGTTACGCGCTATCGCGATGTCTAACAAAAGTTAGGAATATGTACAATCTAGCTTTAGATAGACCCTCTGTGAGCTCTAGGTACTATAGAAATTTCACTATCGCTTGGTTTTTGGTTTTACTACTAAAATGTTTATATACAACAAAGGTCATTTTAAGAGGTTTTTTGTGTCATAAGTGAACGACACGGTCAGTGTCCTCACCTGGTGGTAAGTGATACGCCTGACCGTGACAGATACAGTGTTGAAAAGTATATTTACTAAACAACGAGTAAACGTAGTTGTTTACATTTTGTATGTAAAAACATACATATGATATATTGAAAACCCCCGGAACAATACAAACAAGCATGTCCACGCTCATAAATGTTTGTACTATCCGAGGATCGAACCAGAACCCAGAACCCTTGGTGTAATTAAACAGCCGATATCTGGACCATTACGTCAAACGAGTCGTCAAAATTGGTTTAAGTTAAGAAAGTTGAATCACCTGATTAATTATAAAAAAAATGATTTCGTGGTTCCGTACACAATCTTAGGATAAGTTTCAAGTTAAGAGTGGCATCTTAAGTAAGTCCGAGATACTTTGTGTTTGTTGAGTGCCTTAACTGACTACAATCACAGGCACTCATTTATGAGCAAACATGGGCTTAAATTGAGAAACGAATTTGAATGGATTTAAATATTCGTAATAAAAAAACATTGAAATTCTGTATATATAAAGGTATATCCGTGCCTCAAAACCGATAGCTATATGTACGCTCATTCGAAATATGTGCATGTGTGCTGACACTGCATTCGGAACACTTTTTTCGATTGTTCTGTGAGCATGTCACGAATCTATACGTTTTTTACATCATTAAAATAAAAAAGGTACTTAATTTAATTTGATTGTTCCCACGTCGTGGGATACGGCCCAATCTCAACATAATTAAACTGTGCGGGAAAGCAGAAGGCCCTTATACGCCGTTAGTCCTAGTAAGACTTTATAAAAAGTACACTTCCCAGTTCCAAAGGTGACATAGTCGCCATTTCGCAACGCGATTTATCGCAAATTTCAATCACGTACCCTCCAATTGTATTTGTGTCTTGTTAGACGCGACGGCTGAGTGGAATAACAACAAGCCGAGGCAGCCGGTTCGAGTCCCGGGGGAGGTTTAACGGCTCGATTGCGAAATCTGAGGGGATTACAACGAAATATACAGTTTGATTTTATCGTGTTAACTTATGTTTCGCATTTAGTCTGATGTATACCTATGGTATATTGTAGATACAGTTATAAGTGTACAGAGCGGTCTGGACGTTCACCTGATGGTGATGATACGTCTAAACATGATGGAGCGGCATTGAGAAGACCAACAACTGATAGGCAGTTATTAACCTCCATCAATGCCGCACCCCACACACAACAAGCTCTTATACCCGGTAATTTCACTAGCTACAGTGCCCTCATTCCGAAACACAAAAGTGCATAACACTCCTGTTTCACAGGACAATATCTGGCACTGCAGTACCTACCTAGACGACTCAGTATCGAGTCTACCACCTAGTAGAAGTTGTCTGTAGGGATTGCTTGAATGGTTTTTATTTCTTTGTCTACTTTATCTATTCCTTTTTCATTATCATCATCCAACAAGTTCCCACTAAAGGTACAGGCCTGCCCACATAGTATAAATAATAATAAATAAATAATAATAAATATCCTCTGACATTTACACAGCGCCATTTAGCCCCAAGCTAAGCGTGAAGCCTGTAATATGGGAACTAAACAACGGATAAACATACTTAAATAATTTTTTTTTTTCTTAATGAAATGAAATGAAAATGAAATGAAAAGTGTTTATTCAGTTTAGGTCCTTAAAGAACACTTATGAATGTCAAATGAAGCTACCACTGGTTCGGGAGGTAGTTTTCCACTGAGAAGAAACCAGCAAGAAACTCAGTAGTTACTCTTTTCAAAAAAAATTTGTTGAATACAGATTCATTTGTAATCAAAATAATTATATAAAGCAAATTATATTTTCAATTTTTATCGTATTTGTATATATAATCTACAAAAGTACTATTAAGCAGTTAAGTATTTATAAATTTAAATAGATGACAACAAAAAAAAACAAAAGTAGTGCAGGCGTGGAAATCAACATGTCCATTTTTATCATTTATATAATCTTCAACACTATAGTAAGCTTTTTTATTAAAATAGACTTTACATGAGACTTAAACTTATGCAGGGGTAAATCAATTACATTTTGTGGTAGCTTATTAAATATTTTAATGCTTAATCCCACAAATGAGTTCCCAACCTTATGCAATCTAAGATTTGGAACGGCAAGTTTGTGTTTGTTCCTAGTGTTCAAACTATGATTATCTGACTTTTTTGAAAATACATGTAAATTTTTGTGTACATAGATGACGCAGTCTAGAATGTACTGAGACGGTAATGTTAAAATATTTATTTGTTTAAATAATTCCCTTAGTGAGTCACGTGATTTAAGGCCGTATATGGCACGGATGGATCTTTTCTGCAATACAAAAATTGTTTGTAGATCAGCAGCAGACCCCCACAAAAGTAGACCATAAGACATCACGCTGTGAAAATAGCTAAAATACACAAGTCTTGCAGTCTCAATATCAGTGAGACTTCTTATCTTCCTTACAGCATATGCAGCGGAACTAAGCCTTCCTGCCAAAGCCGCAATATGGGGACCCCACTGCAATTTTGCGTCTAATTTTATACCCAGGAAAACGGTTGAATTTATTACTTCCATGGGTCCTTCATCCAAAGTGATGAAAGTATCTACCTGCCTTACATTAGGCATTGTGAACTTAATACATTTGGTTTCTTAGAGTTAAGAAGTAAATTATTGGTCGTAAACCAATGTAATACCTGAGAAAGTGTAGTATTTACATCGTCAAAAGTTTCTTTTTGTCTATCACGTTAAATATAAGAGATGTATCATCAGCAAATAATACAGTTTCACATAGGTTTTGAGTATAATAAGGTAGATCATTTATATAAATTAAAAATAATAAAGGTCCCAATATTGAGCCCTGGGGAACGCCCATCAATAAAAGGGCTCCGCTGGAACTTGTTTCTCCGACATGTACGTTTTGGACTCTATTCGTTAAATATGATTGTATTAAATTAAGAGCGTCCTTATCGACACCGTAATGCTTCAACTTCATGAGGAGAGTATTATGGTTAACGCAATCGAATGCCTTCGATAGATCGCAGAATATTCCTATAGCATCTTGCTTATTTTCCCACGCCTCAAAAATATGTTTCATTAGTGCCACTCCTGCATCAGTAGTGGATCTGCCTTTAGTAAATCCAAATTGATTGCTATGTAATAATTTGTTTACATTGAAATGGGACAATAATTGATTAAATATAATTTTTTCAAATATCTTACTTAGAGCTGGGAGAATAGAGATAGGTCTGTAGTGAGACGGGTCACTCTTTTCTCCAGATTTGAATAAAGGTATGATTTTACTTAATTCATCAAATTTGGAAATTTGCCCTGGTCAACACACTGATTAAAAATAACAGCTAAGTGAGGAGCAATACATATAATTATATTTTTAAGTATTTCTGTAGAAGTCCCCATAAATCCTCTGTTTTTTTAATATTTAACTCTTTAAAAGTTCTAATGATTATCCCTGCATTTACATGTGTAAATCTAAAAGACGTTTTGCACTCATCAACATGTGACTTGAGGAGAGAAACAGCAAGATGAGGATTTGAATTTAATTTACTAGTTACAGTGACAGCAATATTAGTAAAGAACTTTTCAAATGCATCTGCCACCTGAGAGTCAGTATCAAGACTCCTGCCATCAATATTCAGTGAGATCTTGTTATCTTGTGTTTTATTTTTACAAGTCTCCTTATTGATGATATTCCACGAAACTTTACTTTTATTAGTAGCATTGATTATTTTATTTTTAAAATAATTAGCTTTAGCTACTGCGCAAACTTTTTTGAATAATTTTGAATAATTTCTAACATACTCTATGATAACAGGGTCATTAGTATTAGCCTTAACATCTACAATTCAAATAACTTTTTTCTACTTGTATAAATACCAGTAGTGGCCCAGTCGCTAAATTTAGATTTTAAAGTATTTAATCTGACATGTTTTTTTGGAAATGTACCATTAAATTCCTTTTCAATTACACTAAATAATTTATTATAATGTTCATCGACATTTTCATTACTATAAGTTAATAAAGGCAACTTGCTAGATATATTTTCCTTAAATTTTTCTATGCATATGTTGTAATTGGCCGACAAACAAAATTACATGAAGTTGGGGCAAGACGGTGCTCAAACGATGCCATCTGTCCGCTATGATCAGAATTAATGAAATTTATTATACTCTTGTCATTTATATCAAAATTACAAAAAATGTTGTCTAAACAAGTGGCCGAGATTGAAGTAATTCTTGTAGGTTCATTAAAAAGATTAATTAAATTAAATGATTTAAAAAGATTTAGAAACCTAACAGTATTTGGTGAATTTTCTAAAATGTTAATGTTAAAATCACCACAAACAATAACTTTTTTACTAGATGAACTTATTTTTCTTAATACTTCTTCCATAGTAGTCTCAAATACATTAAAATTCCCTGATGGAGGCCTGTACACACAAACGATTACATGTTGCTCCAGCTCTGCACACGCTAGTTCAATAGTTCGTTCCACAGAAAGCGACACCACATCTTTACGCTCTTTAAATTTAATTTTATTATTAAATAATATTAGTGACCCGCCTCTAATAGCCGATTTCCTAGTAAACGAACTACTGACCATATAGTTATCAATACTAATAATTAGTTCATGCTGCTTTAACCAGTGCTCGGTAATACATAGTATGTCAACATTCATTTTATTTAAAAATAATTCTAATTCTAATTCCTTTCCAGAAAACCCCTGAATATTCTGATGAATAATTTTAAGGCAGTTGGGATTTTCCTTTGTCACCGGTTTGCCAGAGAAGTCCTCTATTGTCTTATTATATAATTTAAATTACTTGGAACATCTTCCAAAGTCTGAATAAATAAATTTTTAATGTTAAACGCTAACAAAGTAGCTAGTTTTTTTTTATTTTATAAGGCAAATAAAAAGTTTGCCAGTCAAAATAAACTTATTTTCTATAAATTTGTTTATGTCAAAAAACATAAACTTGTCACTATGACTATATGTTAAATTATATAAAAGAGTATTCAATAAGTGAATACAGTTATTCTGGCTAGGTGTATAATACCTAGAAAATGGAAAGGCACTTACAACAATTTTCTTTACATTGAGCCCTGACAATACTGAGAATCCAGAAAGAATATTTTTTTTTGCTTACATTTAACCCGCTCCCCATCATTAATGCAATGATGGAGTCATTATTATATTTACACATTTTAATCTGATCTATAATCTGATTAAATGAAGCGTCTGGTGTGCAATTATTTATAAGTTTACAATTTAATTCATTATGTAAAGAGGTCCATAACCAACACCAATCCTATCAGAGAACAAAATTAACTCATTATTTAATTGTAAATCATTTGTTATACATGGATTAGAAGAAAGTAAATTGTGGGACACCTCTAACAGTGAAGGTTCATTCTGCTCTTGATGCTGATCAGTGAGATCTGCACCAAGGTGACAGCTACATTGGCCTATATATTGGTTAGCTGCAAGAATATATTCACTAATTTGGCTTTGAGCCGAATTATATTTTACTGTCATTTGTTGTAATGACCTATGCAGCCTTGAAATATCAGCCTCTAGCTCCTTTGTCTCAATTTCATACCTATGCCTACTTTCTTTTAACTTGTTACTATATATTTCTAAACTATCTAACATATCTAAATTATTTTTCCTTAACTGAATATTGTGTTTATAACATTTTTGTTTTTTAATTAATTTCTCAGTTTTTTAATATAGTTATTAATTTTAATATATTTCTTAATCCTATTTTTCCTATTGCTAATACACCTATCATTTGATTTAGACCGGATGACTTTCTGCTCAGCTGGGGACCCGATCAATTCCTCATACAAGCTTTGTGTATGCAGGGCTTCTTGACACTGTTTGTCACTCTCATATTGTGATATGAGTTTATGAGCATCACATAGTTCCACCTCGAGTTCCTGGATGCGCTGGAGAGCCCGCTCATAGGTTTCACTGCATTGATGAAAGCTGTTGACAGTGTCCAGTAACTGCTCTCGTTGGAATTGAACATCAGCAAGCTGAGCATGAACTTCAGCCAGTTCGCTCTTAAGTTGGGTATTATTCGTGATAATTTTTAGATATTCCTCTTCATTTTCCTCATGTTCTTTAAGGAGTTGGTTATGGTCCTGTCGAAGTTCCTTTAATTCTTGCAGGGCTCTTTTAAGTTTCAATTCCAGTTCTTGTGAAGTGGCCTTCCGAGTCATCATTTTGGAGTATGCTCCACTATCAGTCATTTCTGAAAATATTACACAGGTGTACACAAAAGTTTAAGCTACAGCTTATTATAAGACACCACTGCTAAAGGAGAATATATTAAACCTTATTATTACTTTTAAATTAAATATTTTGAATGTTTTATGGTAAAGATTAAAAAAATACTAATAATAGTTAGTTAACCAATTATTGTTTCCAAAACACCTTATTTTAGGTAAAGATATTTTAGGAAACAATTAATAATAACTATGTAAATGATTAAGCAGCAGATATAATGATATTACTTTTAAAATAATCAAGTGGGTAGGTTTATTATAAATTTAATGATTACAAATAATGTAATTGTTATTAATATTTAGTGCTTATATTAACCATTTTATCTTTCACTTTGTTAAAGAAATATTATCTTAATTAATCTGCAGTTAATGCAAGAAATACGAATACAAGCAGTCAAAATTTATATCACCGTCGTTTTAAATAATAATTACCATCACTTAATAATATTGCCTAAGTGAATATGATGTTTCGTGTGAAAAGTATTATTTGTATGAGGCTAAACGTTGCTTAACATCAACTTTACTTCCACTTTATGTCAAGTAAAGAGAGCTACAACTATGCCTGTGTTCTGATATTGGACGATACTCGTGATAACGAGTGATGTGGAGTGTTGGTGTGTGTCGTGTTAAAATATTATTAAAAACTAGTACTCTCCTGGTTTTCACCGTAGAATCCTTCAATTTCGTTAAGTTGAAGTAGCCAAACCGTTGACTTTTTGAATTTCAGATTGAAGATTTTTCAGTTTTCGTACGAAGTTGTTGCAAACACTTTCTCAGATTATTTAACACTCAAGTATTTGAATTAACTTGGTTTCTACATTAATTATACTAGTTAAACATTTATTTTAAATTAAATTACGGAGCTAATAAATTTGACAGCTGTCTTAGGCAAGTGTTGCCAGCAAAAAAAAAAAAAGGAAAAAAATACATACATATTATACATATAAAACACCCAGACCATTACAAACAGACATGTTCATGCACACAAATGTTTGTACTGCCCGGGGATCAAACCCGGAACCCTATGTGTAGCAGCTGATGTCTCCAACCGCTACACCAAATGGGTCGTCGAACTATGGTTATATGGTTATGGTATGGTCTATGGAGTATGGTTTAACTATTTGCAGTCCACAGCTATGTCTTCTTGCTTTAATTATTCGATGGCACTACTCGACATTCACACAACACTACCTAGCCGCAAATTAAACATTACTGTTGTATGGGTACTTAAACAACTGAAAAACATACTTATATACCTTTTTGTAAATTCAGCTCGGGATTCGATCCCAGAACCCTTGGTGTACTAGCCGACCTTTCAACTATTTCATGTATCGTAAATGTCTGCAAATATTGATAAAATTTATTATATTATTTGCGATTCATAAATCCATAATAGTGTGAAAAATTTGGAAGATTGAAGATCCCGTCCCCAATATTTGCGACGATCATCTGTAAGTCTTCGGTCCGAAGGCCTGCCTGCGCTTCGCAACAGTCGGTCTCCACTGCAGAACTCTCCAGCGGCCATCGGTTCTGCGACATACGTGACCAACCCACCGCTTCTATAGCTTCCAGATCAAAAAAGCTTTTGCCATCTTACGAATAACGATTTCCGATTTTATCCCTCAATGAAATTCCAACATAGCTAGCTCCATTGCCCGTTGAGTGACTTATTCACTTCTGTGCACCAAATATCTTCCATATTTTTATTGTTCACAGCTGGCACACTCACATCCATAAGTTGGACTTCAAACCGAATTCAGTGACTTAAGCATCTGGAAATAACGTCTTTCACACTCAAATAGAGCTTCGATTCGCTTGTAATCGATAGAACACGTTCAGCACTAATCGAGCGCGAAAATTGACGGTTTCACATCACTAGCTCTGGGGTAAATCAAATTATTACCCCGATATTTCTTAAGGACTTCTATAAGGGAAGAGGTCAAAGGCACTATTATTTTCGTCCTTTGTTTGATTAAGTCTACGAAAAGCAATGATATTATTCTTTGACCTTACAATTGTAGACTTTTTTACAGTAATCTTTAGTTTTAAATTCCGAGAAACAATTACTCAAAAGCTACTTTTTATGATTTCATATTTTTAGAGCTTTTTACCAAATATTGCCTTTGTATCAAATATGGTTTTAGTATTATTTCATTATAAGATTTTAATTAATGAACCGTGTCGCTAAAAAGTTCTTTTTATCATTTTTAAAACTATATGTAACTAATTAATATAACTTGAACAAATATTATTCTGTTATTAAAATGTCTTATAAACTGAACATGTAATAATAATTCCGACTTGTATATTAATAATCTGTATGTTGTGACTACCTGTAAGTTATAAATTTTGACATATCTACTCTATAACCTCATAGCATAAATTTGACCTGTAAAATATAATTTGCATAATGAATGATATATTCTTTTAGTATGTTTATAAATGTATAACTTTAATAATCTACCTATGAAAATTTGCACATCGAAATTCGATAGAATATGTCGGAAGCATTACTTTTATCAACACCCTACTATGTACCATATTCCAACAAGCAAATAAATGAATTTATTAATATTATCATATTTTACGAAACTGCTAGTATTTTCTTCGCCGTATCAGATAAGAACACATAATATTTTGCAGAGAAGTGCAGGGGGACTTTCTGCTAACTAAACTACTGCTATCTTCAACTCACCCACCAACGGAAATAATGACGAAACTTATCACTCAGATAACTTCTTATACAACAGACAAATATATATATTAGATGTGTGATCTTGCACATAGTGCTTCAGTTACAAAACCTTTGTTATTAATTACTATAAAGTTACGTGTACATAAATAACAAAACTCTGTAAACAGTGATATAAAAAGTTTAAAAGAGTGACTTCCGAGTTACTTGACGGCTCGGCTTACGAAATAAAAATACTTTACATTTTAGTTCAGTTTGGTAATGAATACAAGCTTTTCAATAAGCTTACATATCATAGAAATAAATATTAATCTAATCTTGTATCTGCTGAGTTATCATCGTCTCAGTTTGCCTTCTTTAGCCTTATATTTCCAATAAGAAAATATTGGAATAACTAATTGTAAGCTTGTAAGTGAAGATCTCTGAGTTTCGATCTCTTAGATTCGGTGTTATCGAGACCACTGCTGCCTGCTCGTGAGGGCTTATTGGCTGCAATATGTGTGTATAAAACTTATTTCGGGTATAAAAAGAACCTTTATTTTTTAGGTATATATTATCAGAGAACATAATACTATTGGATTATTAACTTATAAGAAAATAAATTGCTTTTTGTTGGGAATAAGCAATCGGTAGTGCGTCGGTAGAGATTAACAAGAAAATTGTAGTTAGGTGAAAGAGCGTTATTAATTCATTAGTCTTCTTCTTAGCGTATCGATGGCAACACTATATCAAACCATAGAAGCCCAAAAGCGGTGACAGCGTTGTCTGCAACGCTGTCATTATATCCTGCAGAGAACAGCTACTTGGGCAAGCAGAACACGACGTAAGGTAAACCATCGTTTTCCGCCGCTGCACGAAGATAGTCTAAATCAAGACTATGCGAAAATCCCCATCTGGCCAATTTGTCCGACTTATCAAAGTCCGAAGTCTATTTAAAGACTTCCTTCCTTCTATTATACACAACTATTGGGCTTTATTTTTCTACGAATGAAAGAGGTCAATATCTCATGTCTATCTATACTAAACTTAAAAGATTCTGAAATCTTTTAAGTTAATATTTAAATATTAACTGCATGTTAGTATAGTGTATATTGTTGCTTTCGTCTGCCGCTCTAATTGCCTAACATATTAGTTTTCTTTTATATTATTTGGTCTGCTGGAAGAAAATTCTTATAAGAGATAAACTTATTTGTACTTATTGTTCCTTTTTATTACTTTTAAGTTCTCAACCTTTGTACGAAATGAATAAATAAATGTTATTTGACAATACAATTTAAATTAACAAAATAAGACGCGACGGTTCAAAAGTTAGCAAGTGGCACAGATAGTAGCAATTCAGATCCAAAGCAGAAACAATTGTATGGAAACAATGCGCATTTTTCAAGCTGGTCGAGTGTTGTTATTCCCCGTGAATTAATCGGGAGTAGTGCAGTCCCGATGCGAGGACGACCCGGAATGGATTCGGATATTGGTGGGACGCAGTGTCCCGATGATAACCGGTTGATTGATTTACTGTTCACTCGATAGTCTAGGTCGGTCGAATTGCTGATGCACCCTTTACGGGTAAGCTCGTGCCCCTCGGTGGGGACGTGCATGAGCTGATGATATTAAATGCAATTGTTAGAGCGTTGGTGGCTCAATGGTGTGGACTGTCGCCTTCCTACCAAGAGGGCGGAGGTTCAAATTCCGACACGTACCAATGTGCTTTCGAATTTTCAAAAATATATGTACGTTATCCGACGTTCTTACGGTGAAGGAAAACATCGTGAGGAAACCTTCATGCACGCCTGCGAAGAGATTCGCAGGTTGTGTTTGAAGTCGTCCAATCCACACTGGGCCCGCGTGGACGACTAAGGCCTAATTACCCTATACGGGATGGCTCGTGCCCCTCGGTGAGGACGTTTAATGAGCTGATGATGAATTGTTAAATAATTGTTATAGAAATTAATACTGATACTATGAAATATAACTACCTATACACATATCATGGATACATAAATATCAATAACAGTATTTGTGTGTTTGCCTTCGACACGCTAAGAAGAAGAAGAATAACAGTATTAAAGAACAAGCCTCTTTAGCTGGTTTTAAGAGTAATATGTGAGCTTGCATAATGTGTCGTACCTACGTGTACACAAAATCACTCCACCTGTGTGACGTGCCCTTCACTCCAAATCAGCATATAATAATTTCAAAAGGGCACCCTGTTGTAAGTCAGTTTTAACCAAATTTTTAAATATTTATTTCTCTACTTTATTATTCCCAGCACGTTCCCGATACAGCAGAAAGTCGAAAAACACTTGCATTTTAACCCAAAAGCGTGCATCGCATAATTTGGGTCACAGTCTTCCACGGTAAACATCCCACTTTGCGTCTGTCCCGGGTCCCAATTCTACTAATTTGCTTGACATTGCCATGCCATTACGACACAACAATCCAACTGTAAATTAGATCTTCCAATACAGCTTTAATGGTTTAAAATGGTACTTGTGTAGTAGAATGAATTGTCTAATGATGTTACCAATTAGAATCTATCATACAACCAAAGACATTAAAAATAGATACACAATTACGATGCTATCACCACATTTTAAAATTGACGGAATTGGAGCCCCGGTTTGCTGAGTGGGCCAACACTACGCCAGTGTTTTGTTCAGGGAAATAAAACAAGAGACGCGTCATCAGCTCCCGGGGTTGCAATGTTAAATACAGGCCACACTGTGGCGATACAAAAGGGCTGGGGACAGCAAATATGGACATTATATTTATTCCAACACCATTTTTTAAAAACGTAGTTATTGTAATACTCTCGATGTTAGCGACGGTGGCTCATTGGTGTGGACTGTTGCCTGTCGAATTGAATTGATTGTTGAATAAGTTAGAAGACAGAGTAGTTAAAAGAATTACCATTTAAAAAAGTGACTATTAACATTTAAAAAAGTAAATCACTAAGGAGACCCAAATTTTGCATGTTTACTTTCAAATCTACCCGAAAAAAAATCATCTGGAGGGTGCAGGTTCAAATACCGCCACGAACTAATGTAATTTTAAATTTTCGAAATTAACTGACGCGCGTACAGTGAAGGAAATCATACCGAGAAAAGCTGCGCACACCTACAAAGAATTCAAAAGCTGTGCGCAAACAATAGATTTTGTGTTCGTTCTAAGTATTTTAAGAGTAAATGTTCTGAGCACTCAAAGTGTCTGGATTCCTGGCGTTCAAAAGGTTAATCCTATGAAATCTCTTAATGCTTAAAATTTTGTATCATTTAATTTATTTATTTTTACTTATGTGACCTAATAATAATAATATTTTATGTAAAATGAGGGAAATATCTTTTGTGACTCGACCTATGTAATATAATAATAATTATTTGAAATAATAATAAAGGAAATACAATGCATTTTAATAAATATTAAGAGCTAAAATAAAAATTGGAAATAAATGAACATTGTATTGATAATTAGTTTATATAATTGTAATATTAAATATTTGCATGCCTTTAACAGGCAGAATGTACAATGTACCAATTTCCACTTATGTAACACCTTACTTAACATGTATTCTGTGCAAATAAATATATTCTATTCTATTCTAATCTTATAAAATAAAAAAATAACTTTAACCAAACGCACAAACCGCCAAGAGCTCATATCACTTCACCATAATGATTTGTTTCATACTAAACAAGTTTGGAGGCACGTACATTGAACTAGTCATATAACTTTATAATCAAGCTATTACCCTAACACTAACACGGAAAACCAATGAAACCGAATCCAAATAGGGTTGGCGATTTAAAATACAAACATGAAACATTGGTAGA
Source organism: Leucinodes orbonalis (assembly GCA_019425675.1). NCBI lineage: Eukaryota > Metazoa > Arthropoda > Insecta > Lepidoptera > Crambidae > Leucinodes > Leucinodes orbonalis. The sequence continues at coordinate 13,420 of PQWD01003160.1, forward strand.
TGTTGACGACCCATCTGGTTTGTGGCTGGGGTTCGATCCCCGGGCAGTACAAACGTTTGTGTGCATGAACTTGTCTGTTTGTATTGGTCTGGGTATTTTCTATGTATAATATGTATGTATTTACAAAAACAAAGAATTTGGGTAAGTATGTTTATCCGTTGTTTAGTTCCCATCTTACAGGCTAAATGTTTAGTTTGGGACTTGATGGCGTGTTAATGTGAGTGAATATTTATTTATTTATTATCTCTTATTTCTATGAAAACTAGCCTACACGTAACAGGTTAATAGGCTATAGTCGTCATAGCGGGCCCAGTGAGGATTGGCCGACTTCACGCATAACCTTTGACTCTCTTCGTAGGCGGGCGCAGGTTTCCTCACGATGTTTTCCTTCACATTAAGAGCGTCGGATAACCTACATATAATTTCGAAAAATCGAGACATTTTTACGTGGCGGGATTTGAAACTGCGCCCTCTAGATCAAAAGGCAACAGTCCTCACCATAGAGCCACCGACGCTCTAATTTAAAGTAAAGTAAAGCAGCAGTATTTGTTGTGTCAGAAGAGAAAATTCCACCGTCAGGTCAACTTGACCTACTTATATAAATAAGGATCCAAAACAGCGACCAAAGCTTTCAGGGGCGTTTTTGTAAAGTTTGCGATTTCTTTCTAGAAATTTCGTTTTTCTGCGGCGACGTTGCGGTTGGCAAACAAAGATCCCGCTTTTTGTCCAACAACCGGAGTCTTCAAACAAAGGGACGGTTAGAAGTCGAAAACGGGAATTAATCAGGAAGTATTTTGAATTTTATATTTGGCTTAAAATTATTCGAATCAAATTTGTTATCATAATGAGTTAAAAGATGTTAGTGATTATAACCGTAACATAACCGCTCGCGTAGTCTAGCGTTGGTTTTTTGCTGTGTGACTCGGGTGAAAGTCACTATGCGTTTTATCCCAGTTTAAAGACACTGAAGGCTGAATCACATGACTGTCGGAGAAGAAAGATAATTCGGGAAGCACATTAAGCCCTCTGCTGCAATCTTAGGATTGTAGATTTTACCCACCAAGCCGCATAAGATCCACGTAGTCGCTTACAACCAAGTTTTCTATAGCTGTGCTAATTGGGAAGGCCTGTGCCAGGGCACTGCAGGCAGTGGGGCATTTTAGGCTGATGAATATGTGATTTATCGAAGTAGTGTGTTGTCAACATGTGATTTGTGGAAGTAGTGTGCTATCGAACATGTGATTTGTCGGAGTAGTGTGCTTTCGAACTAGTGTTATTCAAAATTCTCACTCCTTGCCTATTTTCAAATCTCGTGTTAAATCATATTTCCTGTCTCTAATACGTAATACTTCATACTTGACACCGGAATTTTAAATTTCTCTGCTTTTTCTTTCTCTTCTTATAGTTTGATAGCACTTATGTGAATGTATGTATATAATATTTCATCCAAGGTATATGCGTTGATACTGTTTATATGTATGTATTTGTGTATGTATGTTTTGAAATTATATTTATTGTATTTTATTATTTTTATATAACTTAGGTTCTAACTTTGGCACAGCCCAATTAATCATTATTTAAAAACTATCCTCTTCTGAAGGTTGTCTGGAAGAAATTGCTTTTTAGTAATAAGACCGCCTTATTTGTACACTTTTTGTTCTGTCCATGTTTTCCCTTGTAATATTTTTATGTGCCATAAAAGTTTATTATTATTATTATTCAAAATTAAAGCCATATAATACACGCTTATTTATTTATTGAGAATCCGTTTTGAGAACGAATTTTTAGAATTCACTAAACGCCATAACCATTGTGAATTCACTAAACGCCATAACCATTGTGAATTCACTAAACGCCATAACCATTGTGAATTCACTAAACGCCATAACCATTGTGAATTCACTAAACGCCATAACCATTGTGAATTCACTAAACGCCATAACCATTGTGAATAACCTATATTTTATTAGATTCCAATATGTGAAGGGTGTTTTTCGTCAATTTTGACTCGACGAGGAATTTTAAGTCCAACATTTATCATAATGTTCAAAGCGTTGTCACGCAGAGTTTTGGACTTAATGGAGTTGTCATAGGATTTGAATTCATTTTTATAGCTACTTTCCAAATGATATTTTTTTATGAAGTTACCAAATTCGTTCAAAGTTACATTCAGCGTTGCTCAAGAAGGGAAAGTTACCAAATCACACTCAGAATTTTAAGTTGCAAACTTTGAGTACTAGAAATCTTAAGGAATTATTATTCTCTTAATCGAATAGAAATAAAACAATATAAAGAAGAGTGAGAATGTGTTAATATGTTTCTGAATAACATCCGTTCAGTTATACCATTGAGGAAAACAATTTCTTTTCCACCCGTGCCGGTGCCCGGTCAATTACTAAAACGCCAAGTTAGCAACTACACCTTGGTCCCTTCTTTGGAATCATTGATATATTACTTCGGTAGGCTAAAAAGAAAAAGAACAATTAGGTGGCAGATGCCATTACCATCAGGCGGAAAAGTACCGTGGACTAACTCATATTCTTTTAATCAAATTTACGAATGTTAAACAATGAAATATATTAAGTATAGTATTTAATAAACTTGCAGCTTGTGCTCTCAAGCCTAGACTATAGTATGCTTAATAGGTATACTATAGTCAAAACTGATGTTGACTGAATCCAGGTACCAACCATGTACCAACAAAGACGGATAATGATCGTAGCAAAAATAGTTGTAAGTTTGCCGCTCAAACTTTTTCACATTATCCGTAACACAGTTAACGACGTCTTGGCAAACGCAGCGTAGGACGCCCTGCGACCCGAAAGTCGCTGGTATAGCCTAGATACTTCAGAAGATCGTGACGTCTGTTGCTATGGGGAGACCTATCTGCAGCAGTGGACTTTAATAGGTGGAAGGGAAGAAATACAACAGTTCAGCCGATAATTTAGCAGACAACCCTGACCAGGCTCGGGTACACAAATGCGAGAGCTTTCCCGTCACGCGGCCGATCGATTCGCGCCTCGTTACAAATGGCGGCGGTAATATGATCTAGTTCCCCTCCCGCGAGCGCGTACGCCAAATTACTACTAATATAAATGTGAAAGTGTGTCAGTTCGTCTGTCACGGCAAAACGGAAAGACGTCATTTTTTAGTTTTAGGGATTTGAAAGGATAGAGATTTATATTCTACTTTTTGTCTAATGCTTACCCACCATTTTCCAAAAATCGAGGTTGGAAGTTTGGCACATTCCGCGGTTTGGATGGGTAGAAATCATAAGTATTTTTTTTAAATAGACTCCCAAAGCTTTAAAGATTTGATATGCGACTTCGGAGCTTTCAAGCTTAAAATCGATGGAAACACGAATATCAACTACAACAGCGTAAAAAATATTGTTTTTTCGTAACCAAGAAACGGGACCCGTGTTACATTGAATTTAACGCGATCACAGCCGCAGACGAATGCTAGTTTCTACTATAAATGTAACGGACGTTTCTGGCGCGTTTGATCCTTCCGTTTTAGAAGGTTCTCGACGACCGCTTCGTATTTATTTATTGCTCTATGTGGGGACAGCTTTGGGACGACGTTTTATTGTTTTCAGGTCGCGCGTGTTTTTGTGTATTACGAAAACGGGTAATTATTTTGGGAATAGTTTCTTTGTGGATACTTAACGAGGCAATTTAGGTAGCCCAGTTGTTGGTAACGGAAAACTGTTCCCTTCTTAACTTACTAACTTCGTATCAAAAAGTAATATATGCAAACATTATTTGAAACAAACTGTTGACAAAATATGCCTTCAGATATAAATAAACAATAACATTAAAATAATAACTAAGCATAATTACTATCATCATCATCATCAGCTCATTAAACCGAGGTGCACGAGCCTACCCGTATAGGGTGATTAGGCCTTAGTCGTCCACGCGGGCCCAGTGCAGATTGGACGACTTCACACACAACCTTCGAATCTCTTCGTAGGCGTGCATGAAGGTTTCCTCACGATGTTTTCCTTCACCGTAAGAGGGTCGGATAACGTACATATATTTTCGAAAATTCGAAAACACATTGGTACGTAGCGGGATTTGAACCTCAGCCCACCCGATAGGAAGGTGACAGTCCACACCATTGAGCCACCGACGCTCTACACAATTACTATGCATACAAAATATTACAAGATTTGCAAAAATACACAAAACCGATAAACGTGCTTTATTTTGTAAATACATACATTATTATACATAGAACACACCCAGACCAATACAAACAGACAGGTTAATGCACACAAATGTTTGTACTGCCCGGGGATCGAACCCAGAACTCTTGGTGTAATAGCAAACGTCTCTGTACACCAAATATGTCGTCAATATTTATTATATCAATAGGTCTTGAACTTTTCAGGTTAAAACAACCTGAAAAAAAAGTCTCAGATTACGGTACAATTAAATTAATCGTTTCATTTCAAACCTGGCTATTGGCAGCTTCATTTATTATTCGTATTTTCCATTAAGCACTAGATGAAATGTTAATCGATTTATAACTAAAATTATCAATTAAATGAAACTCAAATGAATCATCTTTACAAACTGTTAATTAAATATATCAATTCCAATCACTAAGTTAACGACATGAAAATAAATGACCAATAAAACAAGTTACGGCGTTTTATAAAAACTTTCAATTACTATGACTAATATTATATTAAATAAAGTAGGTATATTAATGGACCGACGACTTAAGACGACTTAACTTACATGCGCAAGGTTGCTGGTGGATGCTGGATGAGAAAAGCGGAGGACTGGGATATTTGGCGCAGGATTGGGGAGACCTGTATCCAGCCGTAGACTGCGAAAGGTTATCAAACAATAAAATGTTGTAAGGTTAACTGATAAAAAAACGTATGGAAGATCGTCTGCGTATATCTCTAACTCATTTATTTTTCATGCCATATAACCGCTTTAAATAAATAATTAGGTAATAATAAATAATAAATAAATAAATAATAAATATCCACTGACAATCACACAGCGCCATCTAGCCCCAAGTTAAGCGTAAAGCCTGTATTATGGGTACTAAACAACGGATAAACATACATGTATACATTTTTTTTTGTAAATACATACATATTATACATAGAAAACACCCAGACCATTACAAACAGACATGTTCATGCACACAAATGTTTGTACTGCCCGGGGATCGAACCCGGAACCCTTAGTGTTGCGGCCGACCTCTCAACCGCAACACCAAATGGGTCGTCAAAATATCCTCTGAGATTGACACAGCGTCATCTAGCCCCAAACTCAGCAACTAGCATATATTATGGGTACTAAACAACGGTTCAATATCCTCTGTAAATAAATACGAATGGTACATGGGTGGGTCTGAACTCATAAAAATAGATATCACAAATGTTTGTACTGCCCGGGGATTGAATGCGGCACACTTGGTGTGATAGGCAAGGGATTCCGGGTTCATTCAATGAATTATATAATATTATACATATAAATCCTATACATATAGGAATTATTGAGCTGGCAATGGAGCTGAGCGTCGGTGGCTCATTAGTTTAGACCGTTGCCTTCCGATTTGGGTGCAGGTTCGAATCCCACCACATACCAATGTCTTTTTGTATTTTCATATACGTTTATCCGACGCTCTAACTGTAAAGGAACATTATAAGTGAACCTGCGCACGCCTACAAAGAGATTCAAAGGTTGTGAGTGAAGTCGGCCGATCCGCACTGAAATCACGTGCCACGAAGACCAAGGCCTAATCACCCTTTACAAATAGACTCCTGCCCCTTGGTTGGGACGTTTAATGAGCTGATAATTGGCGGTCGGACTTTTTGGATTAGAGACTGAATACCGCCCCAATGGATCGCTAGCGGAAATTGGGCGAGGAAAGCGGAGAACCGCAGTCTAAAAAGTCGCAGTAGATTACGATAGTTTGAATGGTTAACTAGCACCATGTCTGAGGCATCCGTATACTGAGATGAATTTCAACTGCAAGGGATCGACCCGCGTGGAAATCATTTGAGGAGGCCTGAAATGGTGATGTTGTAAGCGGCTACTCAGATACTCTAATATTATTATCAATCTTACTATTCATAAGTCTCATATCATCATCATCAGCTCATTAAACGTCCCCACCGAGGGGCACGAGCCTACCCGTATAGGGTGATTAGACCTTAGTCGTCCACGCGGGCCCAGTGCGGATTGGACGACTTCACACACAACTTCGAATCTCTTCGCAGGCGTGCATGAAGGTTTCCTCACGATGTTTTCCTTCACCGTAAGAGCGTCGGATAACGCCTCATATATATTCTAAGAATAATAAGTCTCATATATATTCTAAGAATTCTCGAATGACTTGCGGCTTAGGTCATCCAATAATAGTAAAAGCTGTGCCCTGAGTTATAGCCATAAAATATGAATACAACAAGAATAACACATAATATAATTTTCTAAGCCGATTATGTGTGGACGTCCACGACGAGTATTTTATTTTGAATGACTCTGAAGGCCCTTCATTTGACTTGTCCGAAGCAGTTCATGCTCAGATCAAATGGGTCGTTAAATAAATAATATTTTAATTATATTGGTCTTTAAACAACCAATGTGTTTTCGAATTTTCATATCATATGTACGTTTATCCGATGTGTTTAAGATTGGAAGCAAATTTAAAGTTAGTTTATAAGTAAAACCCTAGATGACGCTAATTAATATATTTTACATGGCGATGTTAAGATTTTTCTTAATTAGCATAAGGTCTCGGCATACTTTCTTTGAAATTACACATTCTGATACATTTACTAGAAACCGTGGTTTTGTTTAACCCTTTTCCTTAGTTTTTGGGACACTGTTCACGATGCTTTTACGATGCAGGAAAATATCGCGAGAAAACCTTCGCAGTGTGCACGCCTACGAATAAATTGAAAGGTTGTTCGTGAGGTTGGCCAATCCGCACCAGGCTCAAGGCCGGGCCCTAAGGCCCGGGCGATTAAGGCCTATACAGGTACACCCTTTACGTGTAGGCTCGTGCCCCTCGGTTATAATGAGCTAACGATGATGATATTTATATTTTTTTCAAGTTTAGTTCAACATGTGGATCCCTAGAAATTTTATACTAATACCGCTAGTTTATCATAATGAAAGCCTGCCCATATGTCACTTTGAATGATTAACATACTATGTTAGACTTAGGTTGCTTACTGTACCCAGCTGACATATGATATTATTCTTTATAATAATATAATAATATAAATATTTATTTGCAGAATATGGTAACAATAAGACGTACACAGTTAAAATCCACATATTCTATCGATAGCACGACGCGCAAATTTTAAGATTACATTTTTACAAACAATTTTTTTTTTATAAGTTATTACAACTTATCAATTACATTTCGTGCATGCAAAAATACCTCATTATCATCATCATGTCAAATAAGTTTAATTTTCCATTTAGTAAAACATATCAAAAACTAATCAATTACATTTCAGCATAACATTCAAAATACGTAAGTCAATTCTAATATATAGGTACTCAAATAAAATTGGTCTTTTTTACATATATATTTCATGTCAAATAAACGAAAAAACAACGTTGATGTCAAATTAGTAAAACATGTCAAAAAAAAAAAGTTAAATAATTTAAAATGTCAATTAACATTTCTCTTGTCTTTCCATAAATTCATTAATGAATAGTTAACATATATTTTATTGAGAATTTATGCAATTGGACTTTAAATCTGTTAATTTGGTAATTTTTTAATAATGTCAGTACTTTATTGTATATTTTATTGCCAATACAATACACGTTTTTCGAAATAATTGTCAATTTTTTATACGGAACACACAATTGTTCGCCTTGCCTGCCTCTATAATTACATTGTGAGTTTCTTTACAAATAGGCTTTGGTATCTATGAACAAAGACCGATATTTCATAAATGTACAGGCAGGTAACGGTAGTAATTTAATATTTTAAATAAAGGTTTGCAGCTTTCAAGGTAATCTGCGCCACATATGCTCCTTACACATTTCTTTTGAACCTTAAAGACTCTTATGCTATCTACAGAATACCCCAGATATAATACCATATCGTATGACAAACCTACATAGCCATGATAAGCGGCAGTAGCAGCTGATTTGGAGCCACTTGCCTGATTCTGTTCAGGGCATATATAACCTATCTATTTTATTAACTATGTATATTATAAAACGCCTGTAAGCTGCTTATATTTGTAATAATATTTATGTTTCGAGCTTCTGAAATCTGCTTGTGGCTAATTTCATATTTACTGCTTGGAAAACTACTGTATGTACTATTTAGGAGTACATATATATATGTATTGTTGCTTTCTTATGACGCAGCTGTTTTTGACCTCGTCACATTGCGAACACCAAAACTTCAGAGAGTTTATATAATTTGTAAATTATTTTAAAGTCTCTCTCATTCTCTTCAATCTACCGCAACTCACTGTTGTGCTCATATCCCGCTATTCCACTTTCCTCATCCAGCCTTCACGTAATTTGTCGGTCTATCCTAAATTACCTAGCCATTTTATTTTAATATTAAGTACTTCTAACTCATAATTTAATTGAATCACTGTTACATTTATTGCGATTATTTCTATAACATTTTTTAGAAGATCCATAAAATGCCTGATTCATGAATGACCAAAGTATCTGTAAAAGATTCATCATCATCAGCTCATTAAACGTCCCCACCGAGGGGCACGAGCCTACCCGTATAGGGTGATTAGGCCTTAGTCGTCCACGCGGGCCCAGTGCGGGTAAGACGACTTCACGCACAACCTTTGAATCTCTTCGCAGGCGTGCGCAGGTTTCCTCACGATGTTTTCCTTCACCGTGAGAGCATCGGGTAACGTACATATATTTTACGGAAATTCGAGAACACATTGGTACATGGCGGGATTTGAACCTCAGTACTCCCGGCAGGAGGTTCTCACCATTGAGCCACCGACGCTCTCATTCATCAAAAAATATTTATCAAAGTATTTCATTACGTCTTCATTTTAATGCGTGTCAGTATCACGCAGTGTCCTAATGCGTTTCACTATGTAGTCTCACATTGCTCGTTATAAAACGTATCCAAAGCTACGTGTCGTGTGTCAGCGTGAGTTCCCGCGGGAGTCCTTATCATTTGTCAGAGTCGGCGACGCCGGGCGTGGGCGCGACGCGTGTCTCTGCCATATCTAGACTTCTAGCTTACGATAGGGTTACCTACCTTCGAATTTATTTGATAATAGATATAAATACTAACTTGAATACGTGATGAGAATAGAGGTAATATTCGTGTTTCGTCCTACTGCAGAGTGCAGGGTTTTGCTCAGCACTCCTAAGAAACCCACTATACTACTAATACGAATGGCAGGTGTTAAATATTATACAGATGATGACTCCGCGCGTAGGAATTTAGAAATGCTAACCTTAAAACTGAATAACGAATAATGAGCGTCGGTGGATCTTTGGTGTAGACTGTTGAATTCCTATGTAGATGGTGCAGGTTCAAATCTCGCCACGTACTAATTTCTTTTAGAATTGTCGAAATTATATCATTTTACATGTGCATGCCTACGGATAGATTTAAAGTTTATGCGTGAAGTCGGCCAATTCGCACTGAGCCTGAATGGACGATTCACGCCTATACACCCTATACATGCTCGTGCATCTCGGTGGGGCGGGCGGTACGTATAATGAGCTGATGATGACCACTGACTAACAAATACCTATTTTCAATCATGACAGGGTTTTAATGAGCTCTAATCAGCAGGGACCGGCTCAACAATTTCATGGAAAACCAAAATCATCATTCTTTCCATTCATTCAAGCAATCAATTCAGTAAGTTGTTTTAATCATGTGTGTGTTCTCTCTGTGTGATCTTACTAATGAACCAATATTGAGAAGAGTTTATTATTCAACGTCAATACGACGAATGTTAGGTTTCATAGACCCGGTAATGTAACTAGGATGCCTTCATCCCGAAACACAGAAGTGCATATTCGTCACACTCCCATTTCACGGGACGCTATGCGGTGTTATAATATACCTCCCTTAATAACTCAGTATCGAGTCTACCACAAAACTGTAACACAAAGTGTTATATTTGGTTTATTTCAAATATACTTTAGGTGTAAGCATCGCTCAATATTTTTTATACATAACGAAGCCAAATTCAATACATACTCGTAAAGGCGCTCCGAATTCATCAAAACAGTAAAAGGAATCGACAATAACGACAGCTTACACGCGGTTCACGGTATAACGCCTCCGTAAAAGAAGTTAATGTAACCCTGCGTTTGGATTTATCGAAGGCTTTGGAGTTTATCCTAAGTCATTAAACATAATGTATTTTCAATCCTTCTGCGAATCCTTTGTTCTGCTTAAATTGTAATGCTTAATACACTCCAGTGTTACATGAATAATGATAAAGAGAATTATAACTCTCAACTCGGTGTAAAGATGAAAGCTGTTTGATTTAATGATCTGAATTTCGCTCAAGCTTTATTAATTCATTTTGTTTCTAGTTTGAATTTACTAATCACGATACCATCTATTCTTTTTTTTATCTTTAATCTTTATCTTTATTGAATCCAAAGTACATGTTTTCAAGTTACTTTAAACGTTAACACCTGCAATAGTCAAAGACTGTGTCGCAGATGCTAGCGCCCACCTCACAATAAACGGGTGTTTCAGACATGAGCTTTATATAATTTGGTTGAACTTCTGGTTACATAAAAATATACACTTTGTTAGTGTTTATTTTTTAATGAAAATTGTGTGTCCGATTGATGATACCTAGCACAAGTAAAACAACTGTCGTGACTGCTTATCATGGGATAGGTTATCAATAGGTATCAGAAGGTACGCTAAATCGTTAGTCTCGGTACTATCACAGGATGGTAGTCATTAATACTCACAGATTAGCATGAGGCCAGCATGATTGGTTAAGGTCCAATCTACTCATGCCGTGCGGGTGAGCGTGAAGGCCTGTGCCTTATATTGGGTCATTATGGGCTCTGATTGATTGATTGATCTGCTGTAAAAAATCATGGAAACATCTATCCGTGAATTGTTGAATTTAGAAGTGATAATACGTCAATGTATATGAATACAACGAGACCATTTTCTTTGACGTGTATTGTGTATTTGAGTGATCATAGTATCTAATGCCATATATCTATAACTGAATCTGGGCTCAATTTTGCGATGGTTATATAAGTGATTGTATTATTTGATAACCTCACTCTGTCTAGCAATTCAGAAAGCAATAAATCATTTGATATTTGTTTATTTTATTTATTTAGTGCGTACATAAACAGTACACAGACAATTTAAAAAGTAACAGTAAGTACAGGTAAGCTTATCTATAAAAAGAGACTTCTTACATCAGACCAAATAATATAATAGAAAATTAAATCTGAAAATGTAATAATCTATTATTAACTACAAGTTTTCCACTGGTGAATGTAGGTGTAAGAGTGCGGGATTGCGGGTGAATTAGAAAGTCCGAAAGAAAGTTGGAATAGTTTCATTTATACCAACACCACAAAAATGTTAATAGTTAAAAGTTATGTTTGAGTGTCCCTAAAAGTACTCTAATAATTAATTTGTATGATTAAAATTATGAAGCGATTTATTCACGTATTTACTTTATCAAGATACTCCCCCTGCCACCGATCGGAAGCTACCTGCAAACTTCCTCTCCTACAAGGAACGAACTATGGATTAAGGTGGTTTGTGCCTAGTGTATAACATAAGTCAGGACAGTCAGTCCTTAACCCTCCAGTAAACTATAAACATTCATACTAGTCACTTAATTATACAAACAAACTAAGTGATTGGTATAAAATTGTTATTCAACAAATTTAAAATAAGTTGTGAATGGGAGTTTCAAAAATTTAACACTTAAATTGGCAAAAGGAACGACAAAGATTCTACAAATTTCATCTTGTTTTATAGTCAACGGGATCGAAGTTTATTTACCAAACTACCGAGCCAAAAACATTGAATTTCGTAATGGATTCTTATTGTTACAAAGTAATTTATCGTTTTATCTCAGCCGATGAAAACGGTCGCTGTTGATAAACAACGTCAAGTAACAACAAATTAATTTATGTAACATTTAATTAAAGTTATCATCTATTATTCTAGATAACTAGTTTTAGTTTTAATTGTTATAACAACATTTTGGTTGGCATAATAACATTTTACCGTATAGCTTTCGCCTAACGGACATCCACTCAAATGTTTTCGCAAGAAAATGTAAAATTTATTATATGTCGGGAGTAATTGCTTCAATAAATAATCAAACAAATAATAAATTAATAAATGAATAAGACTAGCTTCAATAAATAATCAAACAAATTAATAAATGAATAAGACTATTAATTCAATATAAATGTTTTCTTAATTAGTTATACCTAAACCAGTGAAGACCGTGTTGGCACGTCATCAAGTATTCAATGAAATTTGGTAGAGTTACCAGGGCTGTGACTGATCGAGATAGTTTTGGACGTTACTTTTAATATATAAGATGTAATTATTGAAAGTTATGAGTCATAATTAACTCAATGTGATTTTATTCATTTGCATGAGGATAAGAGGATGCTGATCTTTATTTCGACATTAACAACAAATTTCAACCTGGCACGTAGTCGTAAAACGAATGTCGCTTAGAGAAACGGCCAATATGCACTGAACTAATGTGGCAATTTAATAAGACTTTGAGAAAAAAGGTGATATCAAATCAAGGCCCAAATCAATACTGGACTGAGGCTGAGACTTTAATACATATTTGATACCACCATCAGCCTTTAGGATCCCGCTGCAGGGCACAGACTGCAGCTCCCCGTGAGATCAAATCCACAGAACTCAGCGCTCAGACCACTAGAATACGGAGGCAATTATTGCGCATATGGAGTAACGAAAATCGAGGACAAACTTACAAAAATATAAAACCATTTCAAAATAAATGTATACGAACACACACTTTTTATGAATAACATAAGCAGCGGCAATGTTTAGCCGGCGAGCAAGCCTTGCGGTGGATATCCCATTACTTTCGTACGCTTTGCAATAAAATGCAATTTAGCTAAAAGCACCGGAATCGCTCCCGCTGAACGTACCATTGCGGCTCACCTATTAAAAGTAACGGGGAATAAAATAACAATTTCAATAACAAGCGTACACACGAGCCCGGGTTACGTCGTTATGCTAAGCGAGACGCGGTCTGCAATATTTTTCTCCGACCGATAAACGTTTGATAACAGAAACTCGAGGGAGCAGTATGGATCCTGGTCACGATCTCAATAAGTTAAGACGAAGCTTGTAGTACAAAATCATAGAGTCGATTTTGTTTGATGTTTTACAAACTACTGTATTAGATTCAATTCTGAAAACCCAATAATAGCATAACTTTATACTGAGTCGTAGGTAGGTACCACGCAGTGCCAAATAGCATCCCGTGAAACAGGAGTGTTATGTACTTCTGTGTTTTGGGATGAGAACACTGTAGCTAGTGAAATTACCGGGAATAAGAGACCTAACATTTGTTGTCTCGGGTGACGGGCGCAATGCGGCAATCATGGAGGATAATAACTGTCTATCAGTTGTTGGTCTCCTTTAATGCCGCTCTCTCATGGTCTGGCGTATCACTTCCATCAGGTGAGCGTCCAGACCGTCTGTACACATATAACATTAAAAAAACTTGGGTTTGGGATTAATTTATTAAAATACTTAACTCATTAATGGAAATATATGAACATTTGTTTATTTGTTTATTTTAGACGTATATCCAGTTCCTTGCGACGCGATGTTCGTCACTTTAATACAAAGTGTATTAAAGAGGCAATAGAACAGAACAGAGGTTCGAAGGTGTTTGCGAGGAACATGTCTATTGGGCAAAGCCAGCTGATTAGTTTGAAGACCAACGGCGGAAATGTAGTCTCATCCAAACCAGAGATTTTGAGGGAGATTGAGAAGTTCTACAGCGAGTTATATACCGCTACACAGATTCCCGCTGTAGAGAAGCAATACTAACCTTTACACTTTATTTCATTTTACAATAAACATTTACATTATCATTTCATTATTTTCACTTAGATATCACTATGCATTTTCATCTCTTTTATCATCTTTCCGAACACTTTCGTGTAATTTTCTTTACTTTTATGCGTTGACTTCTCGCGTTTTACACAAATAACCCATTATAAGCCTGCGAACAACGCATATAATTAAGTATTTCACATTCGATCCTTTGAGCCTCAATTACTTATATCCGGGAGTACTTATACGTACCGGACACGTGGCATTTCATCCCTTAGCATTTTTCCTTCGTTTTCCATTAAATTTATTAGTATTTTCACCTTATTTGGGGTTTTAAATTAAGTTGTACCTTTATTTGACATGTTTATTTACATTTATGGCGTATCTTAGCAACGCTCAATTTACTCTTAAATTCCTTATTTTTGCTATACGACCTACGTTAAAATCTTATTAATTTCGAATCTAAATAGAAATCATTTCAAATTCGATGGTTGTCAAGGGTGCGATATAAATAGAGGCCTTTGGCTACTGTACGGGTCTTTTCACCAGATTCTTTTGGATGGATTCCATTCTTTGATTCTCTCATCAGTTACTCTTATTATTCTTTCACCAAGTTTCTTGCTGTGTTACCTACTGTGATATTTTGTGATTCTCTTGTGATTCTTTGGTTTCTTTTCGGGAAAATATCTCGAAATTCTTACCGGGAGAGACCTTACGAAGACTTGCTTACGCAACTCGCATACTAAACCAAACTTTCATTTACATTCCACAAATCGCTGCTGCCGCTGCTGCTGCCGAGGCTGTTACGTGAGAAGCCAAACTATTGGAGCTTCGGGTGTCCTATCGCCGGAGCTGACGCGCACCAGGTGCCAGTGAATCCCTGGAAGCGCCCTAATACTACGCGGCTCTGTGGAATCAAGCCCTCCACGGCGCCTCAAACTCACTGCCCGTGCCATCCTGCTCATCCCTGCGGTTTACCGGTGCATTCTAAGCTGTAGAAGACGAACAAGGAAGATTCAAGCTACCACACTATACACCATCATACATACCTCTCACTTTACACCTCCACTCATTCCCATCCGCGTTTAATTAATTTGTATTAGGTCTTTTATATTAAATTCCATATCCCTCTATTATTGGTCTTCTCATTTGTCGCTTCACGACAAATTGGCGCCAACTTCAAATTCTTAGAACCCACATCTCATTCACTTCATTTTGTTACATTTATCTCCCCTAGAATCGTACTTTTATATCTCCCCGTATTATTATATTCTTTTAGATACATGTACATATTCTTGTAAGTATAACTATTTATAATATTCTATATTTGTAATTCTACTTTTACTTATATAATTGATTCATTGTAATCATTATTATTTTAGTTACTATCTATATTCTTAATTCTTTTTTTACTTAATTTTTTTCTAAATTCCAAAACAATACTTTATCTAGTATTTTCATTATCATCTTCTCTTTGGCATTCTTTTTGGCCCATACATTTATTTATTTACTACCACATTCATATATTTTACTTTAATACATTTGTATTCATTTATACTAGATTCATAATTCCATTCCTTACTTAGTACTACTTTTCCTACCTTCTAAATTTTTTTTATTAATTTACGTGTTCTTAAGACCACTATTGCCCTTCTTCTTTTTTTTTTAACAAGGGACTACTATTGCCCTTGTTCTCTACTATTGTCTTGTAAGGCCTTCTACTACTACTACCACTACTTCTACTATGGCCTTACTTAGACTCCTTCGGCACTGCCATGTGCTGTCCTATTTTCTTTTGAGCGGTTGGCAACTCGTTAAATAAGCCTAGGCTGGAGCGGCTGATCACTCCTTAAATAAGCCCTGATTACAATTTTTTTTTTCCACTCGTGGAGCGGATGACAACTCCCTCATAAATAAGCCTATTGTTATTTTGGAACCTCCTTCTAGAGTGGCAGTCATAGAATGTGAACTCCACCCTTATGGTATGAATGATAGCATGAGTGAAGAAGTTTGAATCAATGTAAGGTTGTATGGATGTGTGAAGCAGTGTTCCCTGGTTAATATTCGGACTTCTCTTATAAAAATTTTCTCTAGTCGAAAATTTTTGGGGTTTTGGGGGAAATGTAGAGAATGCAATACTAACCTTTACACTTTTATTTCATTTTACAATAAACATTTACATTATCATTTTCATTATTTTCACTTAGATATCACTATGCATTTTCATCTCTTTTATCATCTTTCCGAACACTTTCGTGTAATTTTCTTTACTTTTATGCGTTGACTTCTCGCGTTTACACAAATAACCCATTATAAGCCTGCGAACAACGCATATAATTAAGTATTTCACATTCGATCCTTTGAGCCTCAATGACTTATATCGGAGTACTTATACGTACCGGACACGTGGCATTTCATCCCTTAGCATTTTTCCTTCGTTTCCATTAAATTTATTAGTATTTTCACCTTATTTGGGGTTTTAAATTAAGTTGTACCTTTATTTGACATGTTTATTTACATTTATGGCGTATCTTAGCAACGCTCAATTTACTCTTAAATTCCTTATTTTTGCTATACGACCTACGTTAAAATCTTATTAATTTCGAATCTAAATAGAAATCATTTCAAATTCGATGGTTGTCAAGGGTGCGATATAAATAGAGGCCTTTGGCTACTGTACGGGCCTTTTCACCAGATTCTTTTGGATGGATTCCATTCTTTGATTCTCATCAGTTACTCTTATTATTCTTTCACCAAGTTTCTTGCTGTGTTACCTACTGTGATATTTTGTGATTCTCTTGTGATTCTTTGGTTTCTTTTCGGGAAATTATCTCGAAATTCTTACCGGGAGAGACCTTACGAAGACTTGCTTACGCAACTCGCATACTAAACCAAACTTTCATTTACATTCCACAAATCGCTGCTGCCGCTGCTGCTGCCGAGGCTGTTACGTGAGAAGCCAAACTATTGGAGCTTCGGGTGTCTATCGCCGGAGCTGACGCGCACCAGGTGCCAGTGAATCCCTGGAAGCGCCCTAATATACGCGGCTCTGTGGAATCAAGCCCTCCACGGCGCCTCAAACTCACTGCCCGTGCCATCCTGCTCATCCTGCGGTTTACCGGTGCATTCTAAGCTGTAGAAGACGAACAAGGAAGATTCAAGCTACCACACTATACACCATCATACATACCTCTCACTTTACACCTCCACTCATTCCCATCCACGTTTAATTAATTTGTATTAGGTCTTTTATATTAAATTCCATATCCCTCTATTATTGGTCTTCTCTCATTTGTCGCTTCACGACACCGCTTCAAACTTAGCCGAAGACCCGAGAGCTAAGTTAACCCGTCACCTATCTGAGGATATCCCGGAGGTCACTTTGTGCGAGATTAGGATGGCTCTGAAACAGCTCAAGAGTAATAAAGCTCCCGGGAGGACGGAATTACCGCAGAGCTTTTGAAAGCAGGTGGCACGCCCGTGCTTAAGACCCTTCAGAAGCTCTTTAATTCCGTAATCCGTGATGGTATGACGCCTAAAGTGTGGAGCAATGGCGTGGTGGTGCTCTTCTTCAAAAAAGGCGACAAAACCTTGTTGAAGAATTATAGACCCATCACGCTATTGAGTCACATTTACAAGCTGTTTTCTAGAGTCATCACGAACCGTCTCGCTAGTAGGTTTGACGACTTCCAGCCTCCGAACAAGCCGGGTTCCGCAAAGGCTTCAGCACCATAGACCACATACATACGCTGCGGCAGGTTATACAGAAGACCGGAGAGTATAATCGGCCATTATGCTTGGCGTTTGTGGACTATGAGAAAGCCTTCGATTCGATCGAGACTTGGGCTATGCTTCAAGCCCTCCAACGGTGCCATATCGATTACCGCTATATCGAAGTATTGAGAAGTTTGTACGAGAGCGCCACTATGTCAGTCCGAGTACATGAAGAGCTTACACAACCTATCCAATTGCACCGAGGAGTGAGACAGGGAGACGTTATATCTCCGAAACTGTTCACAGCTGCATTGGAAGATATGTTTAAGCTGCTCGATTGGAAAGGACTTGGCATCAACATCAATGGCGAGTACATCACTCATCTTCGATTTGCCGATGATATAGTAATCATGGCAGAATCCATGGAGGATTTAGGTACTATGCTCAATACCCTTAACAGAGCTTCGCAACAGGTGGGTCTTAAATGAACATGGACAAGACGAAAGTCATGTCTAATATCCATGTTGTGCCCATACCAATATCAGTTGGAAGTTCTGAACTCGAAGTTGTAGACGAATATGTGTACCTGGGACAAGTAGTTCAAATGGGTAGGTCCAACTTCGAGCAGGAGGTTTCGCGTCGAATCCAATTAGGATGGGCAGCGTTCGGGAAGTTAAGGGAGATCTTTTCGTCCAAAATACCTCAGTGTCTGAAGACGAAAGTCTTTGACCAGTGTGTGTTGCCGGTTATTACATACGGAAGTGAAACGTGGTCGCTTACTAAGGGCCTCTTAAATAGGCTTAAAGTTGCTCAACGTGCTATGGAAAGGGCTATGTTTGGTGTTTCCCTACGCGATAAGATCCGGAACACGGATATCCGTAGGAGAACTAGAGTGACCGACATAGCCCACAGGATAAGCAAGTTGAAGTGGCAGTGGGCAGGGCACATAGTGCGTAGAACCGATGGCCAATGGGGCGGAAAGGTTCTCGAGTGGCGTCCGCGTAACGGAAAATGAAGCGTAGGCCGACCCCCAACCAGATGGTCTGATGATCTGGTTAAGGTAGCAGGTAGCAGATGGATGTCAACTGCAAGGGATCGGTCCGCGTGGAAATCATTAGGGGAGGCCTTCGTTCAGCAGTGGACTTTCTAGGTTGTAATGATGATGATGATGAACATTTGCTATTTTAAGATTTCTACATAAGCAATCATACTTCCATGCCTCAATTCAGTCTCAATGCCATCCCACACTGATGTCACATTTAGGCTGATTGCTTATTAATTAGTTGCATTGAACGATACCTTTAAAATAACTTAAACGTTATTTGTTCTATCTTGACATATATTTTTAATCAAATGCTTTATTTTTTCATCATGTAATATGAACTCATCATCTAAAATTAATGACTCCCAATGACTGACTCTCAACGAGTCCCAATTCTGTAAATACTAGTAGTACAATTTCAGAAGTAATAATAAAAAATCTGATAAAACTTCGTGTGTTGATATAGTATACAGTCTAAATGATTT
The DNA here is from genome assembly GCA_019425675.1 of Leucinodes orbonalis. Lineage (NCBI taxonomy): Eukaryota > Metazoa > Arthropoda > Insecta > Lepidoptera > Crambidae > Leucinodes > Leucinodes orbonalis. The sequence goes on from PQWD01003160.1 coordinate 32,731, forward strand.
TCCCAAAAAGAATACAGAGCACAACTAATAAATATCAACTGATATTATTACGACTGGACTTCTTTTAGTAGATTCGCCACACGAACAATTGGCCCAACTCCCGCACCATAATAACGATTATGCTAATAAAGACGTGGCCCGCAATATTTCGACCACAAACGATAAACGAAATAATGCGAGGGGAACACGCCGCATAGTAACTTCAAAGGTCAAGACCAAACGGCTACTAACAATCTATTCAATGTAGTTGAGGCATTTCGGCGATCAGAGTTTGTCGATATTTTGGAAACAATGCACTTTGGCTATTTGGCTGAATGAATACCTTTTGAGTAATTATTAGGTGGGGTTACACAGGGAAGTGTTCTTAGACGTTTTTAAGACAAAATATTAAGAGATGCGTTTTTAAATTATGCATTGTAAATTAAACAAAGCAAATTATCATTACCATGCATAAGAGTCACACTAAATCCCTAGGGTAAAATAGAGGGCACCCGAGTGCGAGGTAGAGCGCCTATAAGATGGACAAATCAAAAAATAAAACAGCTGTGGATAGTTCTTTACATGTCTGCACCAGAAAGACGGCAATCAGACAAAAATGACGACGTGTTGTTAAGCGAGTCACTAACAGCTGAAATGACGCCCATGACCACTCTGTCAAGAATGCAACGACGAAGTAAAAGAATAAACCTGTATACCAAGAATCCGCCCGTGGCCCATATGGCTGGTTACAACACAGTCTCTCCATAAGCATGCTGTGTGGAGTAGTCTGAAACCTGCAGTGAACACAAAACACAACAGTCTGATAAAGAACTGTCTACATTAAAATTGTAAAGATACTACAGCCACAGGTTCCTGTATTCTTAGGCCTGTATTGTAGAACGATACTCAAGCTTTGATCTTTATTTACATGAATATAGTTAGAAAGAAATGTCGTTATTTACCCTTTCTAACTCTATATAAGTGAAGATCAAACACTTGAGTCTCGTTATAGGATACGGGCCTGAAAGTACTTTGTCGATATAACAAAAAAGTATTTTCTTTCAATGACCATCTCTATGATTTACTTTTTATTGTATCAGGGGTTACCTACGTACAGTATCCGAAGTATTATTGGAGTATCCAATATGTGATAAACCGTTTCCTGCAATAATAACCTGTAGAAAATACTCAAAACGTATAATGATGTCGCTGGATATTTCACGTGTTTTTCGATGGAACTGTTATACTTTTACTCAAGGACATGTTTCTATGGAAGTTTAGCCAAAATGTGCTATATTTAAACGACAGTCTAGCGGAACAAAAGTTATCGAATATCATTCAGGTGTGATAACTGCCTTAGTAGTCTAGTGGTTTAAGTGCTGTGTCTAAGCTGCTCCATCCGGATATTATGCGATCCAATCCCATGAGGAATACTCAAACAGAAAATAATTTTAACGGCTATATTACTGTCTGAAACTCTAGCTTAAAAAAGTTTAAATAAACCTTTGATCCGTCAATAATTCAAAAACCAATCAAGTCGAAAAAAAATATGTGTATTGTATACACATATATTTTTTCGATTCGACCCCCCTAGAAAGGTAATTTTGCTAGTATTAATAATATAATCTAGAATTTGTCACAAATTGTTGGATATTGTTAGGTACTATTGATTTTAAGTGTATTAAAAAAGATGCCATTGTATTTAATTTAGGAATCTTATAGTAATCATAATGTACGGAAAGATAGCGCCATCTATTCAATCCGCAATTAACTTTTCGTTGACAAATTACTTTGTTCGAAAACTTCGAAAGTAGTCTACGTACTTAACAGTGATTGGTAGTTACAAACACGTTCATCTTGTACTCGAAGCGTAGGACATGTTCATTTTGTGTGCAGAACCTTGTAGCTCTGTGGCAGTAATTAAAATGCACGTGCCATGGTGACCGGAACCTAGCGGAAGCATATTAATTGGCTGTTAGTGTGCTTTGACAGTGATGCCGGTTTGCTGCCTTATATTGTCGTCAAAGGATATAACAATAGGCTCATACAATAAACTATATTTATGAACTAATATGTAAGTATACTTTGTAATATCAATTTCATATTCCAATACAAGTATTTTATTACACCCTGGAGAGTCTCAATACTATTGTTGTTTTCGTTTCGAAAAACAAACATTTATTTTGCGTATTGATAAATAATCAAAAGCTTTTGGTTATGTTGTTTTGACATGTTCAGGCCTATCTCTTACCAAAATGTGGGCGAACTCGTCTACCCGATCACTTTATTTAGTCATAAAAATGTAAATTAAATACAGAATTTAAGACATTCTGCTTCCTAAAAGTTACCACAAATCATACGACAATTGTATTTCATTTAATACAACGGTAATTAATATAATGTTTTTACAAAAACAAAAAAAAAGGTATTTCCTTTTCCGTTTACCTTACTACGATCTAAACGTCTCCATTTAGCTGGTGATTGCGCTGAATTGTATTAAAGTTAACCGGCGTGCAGCGATCAAGGAGCGATCGGATTGCCTCCTTTATAGCTTTATGTGAACGGAAAGGATTTCTGGATAGCCATTGTTGGTGCTTGGCCCGTGGCTTGTTTATACACCGGGGGCGTTTAGCGAAAGCCGTTGGGGAGGAAACAGTGCGGTGTATGGTTTAATACTGATTTGAAACTATTGGCGTATAGAAGATGATTGGATTCGTAAATTTCTGATGTAGTTAGGCTAGTTTATAAAAAGAAATATCATAAATTTGATTAATAAGAAAAATATATCCTTTTTTTCTTTAAATCGCATGTGTCACGATGATGACAGTAAAAATACTTTTTCTTTACAAAATTGGCCCGAATTTGGCTTTTTGCTAGAGTAGCTTTATTTCTAAAAACAGCAAATATGAGACATTTTGTTTCTTAGTTTTCTCATCAGCATCTGTCACTCTCGCGGACTCATCCTAGTTGCTTAACTTGGACAATTCACCGAGTGCTAGATTTGCCATAGAGCCCCAAGATAAGACCACAAAAAATCTAACATACAATTTATCCCCGTAACGAAACACAAGCATATAACTTCTCACGCTAGTGAAAATAAAATGATATACTCGTAACACTTTCTTACAAAAACACACACAAGAAACAAAGAAAAAAAGTTTGTATCTTGGTTTCTTAATCAGCATCTGTCATTCTTGCGGAGCCATCCCAGCTGACACCGAGTAAAAACCACGTTATTCATTTAACGAAGATGTGCTCCTGTCAAAATAATAAACGAATGCTCACACGGCGACCGTGTAAGCCGATATGAAGACAATGTTTGTAATAACAAGATTTATTACTAAATGTGACGTTTAAGTTAGGGTTGTCTATATTAGCAAAATAATTAATTTAAAAGTTTTATTAGTATTAGTAGCTTCTGCTTTCATGGTTGAATGGACACATGATGGTAAATAACCTGCGTTCCTTATAAATGCAGCTCAACCTAACACCTTTCCTAACATTCGATTTTCTATTATAGCATTATAAGCTCATTAAACGGCTCACCGAGGGGCACAAGCCTCAGTATCAGTATCAGTTAAGGGTATAGAGGCCTTAGTCGTCCACGCGGGCCCAGTGCGTATTAGTCGACTTCACGCGCAACCTTTGAATTTATTCAAGGCGTGCGCAGGTTTCCTCGCGAAAACATCGGATAAACGTGCATATAATTTCAAAAATTCTAAAATACATTAGTACGTGGCTGGATTTAAACCTGCAACTTCCAGATCGAAGGCACAAGTCCACACCATTGAGCCACCGACGCTCTTAACTTGACTTTTAAATGAACTTAAACTTTTTTGTGACAACCCTACGTTTGGATCCGGCGAAGGAAACCGCGTCCGAGGGAGGCAACCTGTCAAATATTCATTTTATTACGTATTGTGTTGGAAAAATGTAGCCCAAACGAGATCTGACGAAATAAGCCTTGTTTTGTTTATAAATTAAAGAACATTCAAGGAAGGCATTTTTTTCTTTAGACTTATTAATTACTTTGATACAGGGTAGCGCTGCTTTCGTCCGTAAATTGAATTAAGCGGGTTCCGGATAAAATTTACCTTTGAAAATCGTATTAAACAAGTTTCCGGTGGTATGATAGTATCTCACATATACATATATATACATAGATAGTACACAATGTAGTTTCATTACAGATAACCTATAAAAGGTATGGTACCTAAAATAAAAGACCGCTAAAGGGGTTAGACCTTCGGTCACCACAATCACTTCGACCGTTATAGGCTGATGACGATGATACCGCTGGTGTTGTCATTCAATGAATTTTGGTACATATTCATTAAGTACTAGCTGTGCTCCGCGTTTTCACTCGCGGTATAAGTTATTTAAATGCAGTAAAACGAAAACTAAAATCACCTCGTCAAGTCAAGAAAAAAATTTTGACGTATGTACCGTACATATGTATATTAATATCAATGATGTAAAAAGTATGGATTCGTGATATGCTCACAAAACAATCGAAAAAAGTGTTCCGAATGCAGTGACAGAACACATACACATATTTCAAATTTCGAACACATTTGCCTAAACAAAAGAATACAAACTGTACTCTCTTCGGCGGTTCGTTTTTGAGGCACGGATGGCGTATCTACCTTTATATATACAAAATATCATTGATTCATATGCAGTAGGTACTGTCCAATATAGAAAAACATGGTTATTTCAATATTACAAACAGTCACTCCAATATTATTCAGATACTAGCTTTTGCCTGCGACCGTAAGCGCGTTGAATGCGGGATAACACGGTTCCCGATTTATAACACAGAATAGAACTTGAATAAGAATATTATTTTAATATTTCGTGGCAAGTTCTAGAACAGGAACCTTAATATTACGGAGAGAGACAACTTTTCTAGGAGATGGCAGTTAGTGTGTTAGAAGCCAGGTGAATATTAAAAAAGCATGTATTTTTCGCTAGATATTAATTAAATATTGATATTGATATGACCAAAGTCACGCGCCAAGTGTAATAAGCCAATACCATAAAGTAAAGACGACGTATTGCTTATGTAATATGATCGTACGTCAATACTTACTCGTAAGCTAATATTAATATCTCCAGAAATGTGTGCACATGTATCACGATGCCCACGCGATCCCCTTTTGGCCGATCCGTAGGCAGACTGATCCGTTAACCCTGGGCAAACGGGCGAGCTAATTTGTCAGCCATGTACACATCAAAAGTCGAAGTACTTGTTTTGATTCTATTTTCATAAATCGTTTGTTTTCAGGCCATGACCCATAGCAAAAACTCACAGAAATTCTAATTTCTCATTGAACATCAAAAAATTTAAAGAACATAAAAATTAAAACAACATTTTAGGACGCCCTCAGGCGTCCGACAAGACCGGAAGGTTGGTAGTAGAGGCTATACGAGAAAACCGAGAAAAGTCGCACACTAAATTAGAATACCAAGGATTCCAGGTTCAATCCCCGGGCAGTACATACATTTGTGCATGAAAATGTCTACTTGTATTGGTCTAGGTGTTTTCTATGTATATATAATATGTGTTTTGTTTGTATAATTTGTGTGTATTTACAAAAAAAATATCAGTTGTTGAGTACCCTTATTGCAAGCTTCACTCTTCACTTGGGACTAGATGGCACTGTGTGAATGTGGATATTTTGTATCAAATTATTCATTTTATTTGAAGCTATATCGCAAAAAAACGCAACAAAATCACTTATTGAACTATGCCATTCTAGAATTCCTATAAATGTTTTAATCCTAATTCAACTTGAGTGTGTAATTAATTTTCTATGTATGTTTATATATTCCCAACCTCTTGCTTACATTGCTAGTGCCATATTCCAAGAAAGAACTCCCACCCCCGGACTCCCACGCGAAGATGCTTCTCCCAAGTTTTTATAAGATTTCGTTCCGCGTGTAATCAAATACAGTTGGGAATAAGCCAATAAACTTTTTTGGGAATTATATAAAAGCTTATTGCATTTGTACGGTGTCTTTCTTGGAACTCAGTATTGTGTTTATACTTTACATTTTGGTTGAGCCGGCCTAGGATTTCAAGTACATCGACACGGAATTTTGTTTTTAGCACAAACGTTCTTAAGAGAGCACTAACTTAAAATGATTTTTCCATATCATGCGCCACGTGAAGAGCCTTAAATAGTATTCACTGAGAAATAGCGACATTATTGGTGGCATCGACTCAAATTATGGCTTTGATTGTAAAACAATTGCCAAACTTAATTCTTCTTTTTTACATTTATTATATTTTCAGTAATAAGATAAGATAAACATTCTTTATTGCACAACACAACAAGTAACAACAAAAAACAAGTACAAAGTAGTTGGCCTTATTGCAATTTCTGCCAGGCAACCCTGGGTGGAAGAAAATGTTTATAGCAATGTTAATAGGTAGGTTAATATCTGGTCTTTTGTTAAAGATGGCTGCTCTATGCCTGGTTTTATTAGAAATATTTTCGTTTTGGATTTAAGCAAGCTTGGATTGCTTGTATCAACTGAACAGTAACTCATTGAGCCCAATGTGGGTGCTAAAGTCTTCCATCCTATAAGATAGTAGCGGGCTTTTTTAACTGACTACTGCTGTTGGCCGCAGATGGCCTATACAGCTTCTCCGGGCAATTGGCGGGCGCAGATGGGTCTTATCCTTAAACATTTACACAACGAGCCTAAGAAGTTTCCAGAGTGGGACTCGAACTCGGTTATGGCGTTGCGGGAGGTTGCGTTAGGGGAGGGGCGGGTACCTAGTATACGAGAGAAGCGGCCCAGCACACGCCGGTTACGCAAACAGGGCGAGCGAACCTATAGGGACACGCGATGATGGCCCCCATGCCATCAACCTTCATTCGTGTGCATAGATACATAATTAGTTTCTGTCAACACTGTACTGCGCCCATTACCCTAAATCTTTCACTAATCACAAAAAGAAATCTATAAAGGAAAGAACAATACGTATTATTAGGATATTTCTTCAACTCTTCTCCCTTTCCTAAAAAGTTCCTGATATCTACATCAACTGTCACTAAATTATCACATTATATGTCATACTGCACTGCAAGTCACAAAATTGTGGTGTTGGAAGCATTTCCTTAAACCAATGTTACCATATTAAGCTGTTATGTGATCCTAAAAAACTGTTACCCGGGATTTAAGTTGTATGTCATACTATTTTGTGGGGCAGCCGCAATATGTCACATATGTTTTTCACCCTTTTCCTTATATTCCCTAACGCGGGCGAGACCTTTCCCTACTTATTCGGTAAAACTCCTTTAAAAGTTTTCAGATCCTATTGGACTTTGGTTTAACGTGAAACCTTAGAGCGGAAACGGCGTCAGTATATTTTTTGTATACGAGATATTTGATAAATAGCAAGGATATATAATATTTGAGAAAAAGCCTAATTATACGCTATAATAAATCGCATTAAAACATTTATTTGTACGTCTTTATTTGCACATAAATAAAGTAGACAGTTGTAACACTAAAGGCAAATGCCAAATTATTATCTGCCAAGCTGACTCAATGCACTTTTAATAGTAAGCCCAATCATAATATAAATGCGAATGATGATTTTTCCTTTATTTTTTATTCCAACCCAGCTTTGCATGGGTATTCTGACTTTTGATAAGGATCTTAACTTTAAGGATCGTAACTTTTAAACAAGAATTTTTAAAATCAATGCTACATTTTTGAAGACTTTTCAATATACAAATTTCAATAAAACACACAAATATTTTCTCTTTCTTACATATAAGTAGAATACTAAATGCTCGTAAAACTGTTACGATACTTTCAGTGATAAATAACTTGGTAGCCCTCGTAATAATTTTAGTGCAACTCAAAATAGTTTCAAACTTTTTATTTGAGATATATTGCATCTGGGAATCATGTTTATATTAAATCATATTTCTTAAACTGAACCAGGGCTAACTAAGCAAAGGGTTAAACGTCGTACGTAATATTTACCTATAGTGTTGTCACTCGATAGTCCACTATCGATATCTGGACAAAAGCAATGTATCAATAGTTATATTGTATAGATACTATCAAAAATATTATTGTCCTGTAACTGTAATACCTGTCGACACACAGCAATATTATCGAGTGTGTATAAAAAAAAAACAATCGATACTCTCTTTCATTTCTTCATACCGATAATGACCCTTGCTATATATAAACTAATTATCAGTACTATAGACGTATTAACAATATCGGTAGTAACGATAAGGCTATCAATGTGATGATGATTCAGAGTTCATTTATCGATAGAGAAACTATCGATAGTGTTCCAACACTAGTTATTCAGAGATAAATAACATCGATGAGGCTATCGAATTAACGATAGTTTCATTACAATAAAATGTATCGAAAATGAATACAATGAAAATATCGGTGATAAAGTAAACTATCGACACATAGCAATACTATCGATATTACCAAAGAAATTTTCGATATTGTGTCGACACTAGTTACCTAGAGGTATATATTTCCGGTGGTCGGCGGTCCGGTTTATGCGACCCCAAGATGGCGCCCGATATGCTAAGCGTGCTTTGATGGAAACTTGGCTATTTCTTCCCGTACTTGGGATGATGCTTTTGTTATGAAACTCTAGTTTTCTTCTTGTCACTGAGACAAGAACTTCAACTTTGGAAAGTCTCGTGACGACGCAACTAAAAATACGGCTTGCCAATTTTGACATTTTTCTTTTTGAGATATTAAATTACATTTCCTTTTTTTTCAAAAGCCTACATGTTTTAAGCAATGCTCGCAATTCGAAATGATTCTTGTGATACATAATGAAAGTAAATTCATTATATGAATAAGTAATCTATGAATCCATTTCTTACTAACCTATTTTGTGTAATGGTTGAAATGTCGGTCCCGACACCAACGATAGCGGGTTCGATCCCCGGACAGTGCAAAATTTGAGTGCGTAAACATATCTGTTTGTATTGGTCTGGGTGTTTCTATGTATAATACGTATATTACCCAAACTACAAGCTTCACGCTTAACTTGGGGCTAGATGGTGCTGTGTGAATGTCAGTAGATTTTTCACAAATATAAAAAAAATAAAAAACAATGGTTTAATCCACTCTCGGGCCCTCGGCCCCCACAAAATTAATTACCCACTGGACTCCCTAATATAGTCTGTTCGACCTTTGGGGGACCAGAACATTACTTTTATCAACCCACTGATAAGCATTTAGACTGCATGGTGGGTTTCTTCTCAATCTCCCCACAGCTTATTAATGTGTGAACCCAAGCCACATGGGCATAGTAGTTGGTTGGCTGGTGGCTAACTTTTATATATATTGAATCAATAAGGTTAAACAATTATCCTTTGTAAAAATGTTTGTACAATTCGAAAGTGATGATTTATCCATGAAAAAGGAAATAAGATTGCAAAGGGCGTTTCCTTATTTTAAAGCCGTGTAATTCATTAGTTCTCAAATAAAACAAAAGAATAAGAAGTTCTCAGAAGCAGATGACAAGATTCCCATTTCAAAAATTTAAAGAAAACAACAGCCTATGGTAATAACTTGGGAAGCAATTACTTGGCGTTGTTTATTCTTTGCGGAGATTAAAAATGTTCAAGGAATATATTAAGACGTGATTCGAATCTTAATTGATAATTACTTTCAATATACAAACCGGACTTTGATTGTTAGTTATGTTTAAACCATTTTAAAATTAAAATGGAATCCTTTCGTAAAATTCTTTCACTATGCTTACACTTAAAGTAATGAATAAATCTTGACTGATTCTGAGTCTGGAAAACTATGAACAGACCTCTACACGCAAAGCTTAGCTAAAACTAATAGCATACTTAAAATGGTAGGATCAAGATAGATTCCCTTATATTTAATCTTACCAAAAATATATAAGTATTAATATAAATTTTGACATGAAATGAGAACCATGTAAACCTATTTTTTAAAAGAGAAACTACACGAGTTTCATGCCGGTATATCTCCGTAGATAACAACCCTCCGAACCGGTGGTAGCTCATTAAAAATAACTTGACGATTCAAAAGTGCCATGAAATGATTTATTTGAATAAAACATTGATGAGTTTTTTTTTAAACGTTTCATGTAAAATGTTGCCAAGACGACCACATAAAGACGACCACATAAAGTTTGCGCTATGAAAAAGATATCAGACCTCTTGTAGAGCTAATTCTGCCAACTCCTACTTCAACAAATTCTACATATCACCGTGTTGCTACCCACGTGTAGGTGATGAGGATATTTAGTTTCTGACAAAGTAAGTACCGTGCCTCCAGATAGTTGTAGTTCGTTTTGTTAACATTTTGAGTTTATACAACGCTAACACGCTAATAGTAGCTGGGACAGACGACTGAAAGTCGTTTCCAAAGTACGGAATCTTGATTTCATAGAATCAGGTCATTCAAGACGATGAGGATAAGAAACAAACGAGTTATGGAGTGAAGACCGAGTTTTGGCAATCGTAGCGTAGGACGCCCTCCGGCCCGATGGACCGAAGACTTGTCCAAGGTCGCTAGTGGAGGCTAGATTACGAAAGTGGAGGAGCGGGATATCTGGCGTATAATGGTGGAAACCTATGTCCAGCAGTGGACTGCAACAGATAGAAAAGAGAGAGAGTGGTGTTTCAACTAGCAATATACCATGAAACCGGTATAAATCGCTAAAACTAACTTTCACTGTATTCTCCCCGTGGGGTTCAAATCTAAGATCTCTGCATTAGCTAGCATACTAAACAATATTAAGACAACTAGTTATCTATAATAAGGTCTAGACCTAGTTGGTAGTTTTTATACTATTTTTACGACACTGGACAGAGTAGACGGTCACCCTAAGACATATTGTTTCGTGACAATATCCCAAAATACGCAAACGCAATAAAAATTCACCGCATCGCGAACTTCAAAACAAACTTTCAATATCCAGGGATGATCGAGTTGCTTTTAAACAAAATTGTGTTATTAAATGTACCTTAATTAAAGCACTGAAACCCTCAGAGGTCGTTAAACACCATCGTAAACGTACAAGTCGTTAAAGCTCAGATATTAAACTTGGCGGTTTCATAGCTTTTTTATGAAACAATACAATTTCACAGATCGTGAAAAAAGACAAACTCTTTATGGACTTATCAACACATTTAGAAGATGTATATTACATGACTTAACTGACCCCTTGAGCGTCTAGTTGGTAGTAGACACGATACTGAGTCGTCTAGGTAGGTACCTTCCCGTCAAATAAGAATGCTATGCACTTTTGTGTTTCGGGATAAGGGCACTGTAGCTAGTGAAATTACTGAGTATAAGAGACCTAACATATGTTGTCTCGGGTCACGAGCGCAGTGCATCGTTGATGGAGAACAAGTAGTTGTTGGTCTCCTTCAATGCCGCTCTGTCATGGTTAGCCGTCTCACTTCCGACCGTCCGGATCATCCAGTAGCATACTGACCAACAACTGATAGACAGTTATTATACTCTGTCAATGCCGCACTGCACCCGTCACCCGAGACAACAGATGTTAGGTCTCTTATACCCGGGTAATTTTACTAGCTACAGTGCCCTCATCCCAAAACACAAAAGTGTTTAACACTCGTGTTTCACGGGACGATATCGGCCACAGCGGTGGTACCTACCTAGACGACTAACTATTGCACGCAAGCCTTAGCTACAATCTTAGGATGATAGTTAACATCCACAAATCCGATTTGGGCTCGCGTGGTGGATATCGGCCCAATCTGCCCATAGATATATTATGCGGGAAGGCCTGTTCTCTACAGTGCACCGATAAAAGAAAAAGTTATTAAATATATTTAACTAGGGATAGAGCGTCGGTAGCTAATGGTGTGGACTGTTGCTCTTCTACCGGGAGGGCTGAGGTTCAAATCCCGCCACGAAACAATGTGTTTTCGAATTTTCGAAATTATATGTACGTTATCCGACGCTCTTACGGTGAAGGAAAACGTCGTAAGGAGACCTGCGCACGCCTGTAAAGAGATTCAAAGGTGGTGCGTGAAGTCGTCCAACTCGCACTGGGCCCGCGTGGACGACTAAGGCCTAATCACCCTATACGGGTAGGCTCGTGCCCCTCGGTGGGGACGTTTAATGAGCTGATGATGATGATGAACTAGGGATAACACTGTTTAAATAATATTCATTTTGAAAATCTATAACCTCAATACAGCTTTGCTTTATTATATTTTTGTATTAAATATAATATAAATTGAAAGCGCAGTTCAATAGATTAGTAGAGTCACAAAGTTTTGTCAGCAAGGTAATCCCTCGCTGTAACAACCTTTGTCGAAGGGACTTAACATTACTTGTAATTTTAAGGGAATTAACAAGACTGTGGATTTCACTGAAAGCTTTGTAAATGCAGGAATAATTTATCTGAGTTCGTTAACCTTACCGCCATAAACTTGATTATGCCTCCATTGGTGTGGACTGTTGTCTTGCGATCTGGAGGGTACAGGTTCAAATCACGCCACGTTCCAATGAATTTTCGAATTTTCCAAATTATATATACGTTTATCTGACGCTCTTACGGCTAACGCGGAGAGCCATCTGCGCTCGCCAATTGTCCGGTGAAGCTGTAAAGGCAATCTGCAGCCAACAGCAGTATTCAGTTTGAAATTAAAAAGCTCTTACGGTGAAAGAAAACATCCTGAGGAAACCTACGCATGCTTGCGAAGATATTTAATGGTTGCACTTGAAGGCCAATCCGCACTGGGCCCGCGTGGACGACTAAGGTCTAATCACCCTATACGGGTAGGCACGTGCCCCTCGGTGGGGACGTTTAATGAGCTGATGATGATGATGAAATGGCGTCCTGTATGTTGAGCTAAGATAGTTGATTTCAGTTATTTTAATCTATCAGATAATTTGGCCTGCAATGTGTTACCAATTCAAGAAAAAATAGTACCAAGTCACTTCTAATGTTCAGGTCTACCCTTGGATTTAAACCCACGACCGGATCACGTAACAATCTTAACCAATGCTTGGTCCACAAGACTACGGAGGGGTTTTATTATAAATACTTGTCAAAAATAACAGGATCGTACGTAACGAAAAGCAAGATATATGTTTATTAAATTCAGAGGTATCGAAAGGGAAATGAAATCGTTTGTGACGCACGACGCCGGATATCGGAGATCCTTACAGAGTGAAACAGTTCACACACTCGTGCTCTGTACTTTATAAAATTTCAACTCCATCAATATTATTAATTTTCATAGAAGTTAGGTGGATATTTCGAATTTTGAATACTTAAATCGTGTCAAGTGTTGATGGATCATTGGTGGACTGTTGCTTTCCGATTTGAAGAATGCTGGTTCAAATCCCGCCACATACCAATGTGTTTTCGAGTTTCTGAAATTGTATACAATGTACGTTCATCCGACGCTCTTCAGGGGAAGAAAAAATCGTGAGAAAATCTGCGCATGCATACGAAGACATTCAATGGTTGCGCGTGAAGTCGGCCAATCCGCTCTTCGCCCTTGTGGACGACTACTGCCTGTACACCCTATACGGGTAGGTTCGTGCCCCTAAGTGGCTAATAATGATGTATCGCCTGAACTAAAATGGCGAAGTAAAGAGCCAAAATAGTAAAGCTAGTCAAGTTACTCCGACCTGTCAGAGTCCCAAGCCTATACTTGCACATTGATATTTTGCTTTTATAAAAAAAGATCTTTGATTAGGAGAATAAAAATAACATCTGCTTTACACTCCTCAACCTATCTCAGTCCACTGCTAGATATAGGTCTCCCCCATTTTTCCCGGTACTCCATTTTTCTCATTCAACCTTCACCAACGACCTTTAGTAAGAAATCAGCTTGCAGCGTCCCATTTGCAATTTTAAAATAAACACAAATAATATTCTCTTCAAATTCACAAGAAGCCAAGTATAGCGAATGCAAGTTGCTCGAGCACAAGTTATTGTGGCATCACAAAAGAGCTATCGGGCTTCCCACGGGCGAAGCGTCTTGAAGCTGTAAAAATCAACCCTTTATTCTAGAATACAGGATGTATTTCAGAAGGGCATCTAGATGCACTTGTGCACTGAATCAGAAGTATTTTTATTTAAGTTGTTTGACAGCAAGCTCATTAGGTTGCCGACATGGATTGTACGTTACGAGTATGTAACGTTTGGAGGCACGTGTGTGTGTTTCTAATGTAAAGGATTATTTATGTAAAACGCACATGCGGGAGCGTCTGCGTGTGTTACACATGTTTTCAGTGCAATTGTGTATATATCACATATTTATAATAATAAAAAATACATTTATACAAAATTTTATTTAAATGTAATAGACTAAAGGCATCCCAATTGATTCGTCTAATTTGTTTCTCCCGCAACATTAATTTGGTTTTATTTTATTTTAAATTTCAAGATATCGTTTAAATACATAATTAATTACATCCTACTTATTTTTTATCTATGCTCCATTTACGGGTAGGCTCGTGCCTCTCGTTGGAGACAGAAGAGCTGATGATGATGCTTTACATTTCGTTTTCAAAGACGTTTAAAGAACAACTTGGAATAAAGGTTTTTTGTTTGTTTCTATGATTAATGACGTAGTGTATTTCAAAAGAGTGATCTTGCCATTAAGGAACTCTTTGTTTACGCTGCATTAATTTTCCCGTTGTGCCTATTAAAAGTCATGAAAACATACTAAATTTCCAACAACAAACAGAAATACTTTATTATGGTTAGTTGTAAAATCTTTTTTACCCTCATTCGATCACCGACCATTAGGATAGTTGCTTGACTTAGGTTGTTAGCGGACACTTTAAGCAGATGATAAATTTTTAGCATAACATTTATGGTGAAGAGAAAATGTGAATTTAAAGTACCCTTACTCACCTACGATCTACCTAATCGGTGTATGAGATGGAAAAAAAACAACATCTTAGCATTGATGGACTGGAGGTTCCAGGTTCAATCCTCGCCACGTAGCAATGTATTTTCGAATTTTCTAATCTAATTGTACGTTTAGCCGATGCTACTACGGTAAAGGAAAACATTGTGAGGAAACCTGCGCGACTTTTAATGAGCTGATGATAATGATAATTAACTCATAACACATTTGAAAATCTTTTTATCATACTCTCTTTAACCTGTCGTAGCCTTGGTTAGTATGCCTTGAGATTGGTCTCCCCTAGATAAATGTCACTTCTCAGCTTTATGATCCAGTCATATTTTTATCAGTCCTTTGGGCTATAGGACGTTCTACACAACACTTTCCAAGACGCCACTCCAGAACTCGTCTGCTCCATCCATCGGTTCTCATATACTGAAAAATGTGACGACAAAAAGGTAAAGCTTGCGGCATCCAGCACAAAATTAAGCTCATAGCGCTAAAACTATTTTCTAGCTTATTGAAGCGAAATGCGGAAAACAGTAATGGAGTGTGCGCTGGCGGAGACAACTTGGCACCAGGGCTGCCGCTTTACCAAATAGATTGAAATTAGCTTTTTCCCGCAACTTCGCTCGTGTTAAATTGGGAAATGGATTTATGTTTTTATTTCGGATTCCTGGTCAGGAATATTATACCATGGTTTCGTACGTTTTTCTATCGATTTTTAGCATCCCAGCTGCAAAAAAGTTCCCTATAAAATTTCACCCCCTCTCTTTCTGGGAATAAATGATGCACGATTTTTTGGTTGTGACAAATAGTCTACATACCAATTTTTAGTAGTCTACCTTCCTAGTATCCCTCAACTCTCTCGAGTTAAAAAAATCTCGTCTATTAGTCCTTTCGTGAAAGACGGACACATAGACACTTTCACATTCATTATATTTGTATGGATTATTGTATACTAGCTTTTGCACGCGGCTTTGCGTTTTGAGTGTAACACAGTTCCCCTTTCTTGAATTAGAACACAGAACAGAACTCAAAATTAGTACTGTTTCCATGCGCTACTGTAGAAGTTATTGTCTCTTTTTAATACTAATTTTTTATCCTGTACGAATTTGAAGGAGAGTTTCTGCGCAAAACTGGTTAATATTAAAATAAATAAATAATATGTGTACGTGTGCTGACAGTGCCGTCACTGCATTCAGAACACTTTTTTCGGTTGTTTTGCGAGTATATCACGAATCCATACTTTTTTACATAATTGATAACAACCAATAATTCAATACTCAAGTAAGTAGTTCACAGCATTCATATTCCTAAGTCACGTTACAAGTTCCATAAACTGGTATTAGACTGCTTTAGAACATACATACAGTTGCAGTCAAAGGCGCGTTGCACGCTACGCTATAATCCGAAGATGTCTCTTACGAATATCTAACGGAGCACAACACCTTATTAATATGCAATCAGGGTTCAACATAGTTGATTACGGGAGGAGATAAATATATAAGTGTGCCTGACAACGCATAATAATCACCGAGATGATTGAAGATGAATCAACGAATAACATACCGCACCTTTTTATTATAGGGCACAATTCGAAAACATGATTGTTGGGAAAAACGCGTTTGAAGATTCTTGAGCGCTTCTGTTCTCACAAAATCAGTCATAAATAAATAAAAACATTAATTGCAAAATAATAAAATATTATAAGAGTGTGTCCGTTAGTTATGAATTACTTACTTATCCTAATTAAGTTTATCCCAGCTTTATTAAAATGACAAACTTTACTCGGAAATATGAACATGGCATAAACTAAGTTTTCGCGGCTTTATTGCACGTTCTCTTTTTATCACGAGCGTCGTGTTGATGTGTTGATTTTGGGCCCGTCATAAGTTAAACTCAAAAACGCTTTTTTTTATGTGCCCCTATAGTATTAAAGGTGCGATATCATTGCCGGATAAAAGTCTTCGAGCACAAATACAAATTGAAAATATATTTATTCAAATAAATCTTTTACAGATTCTTTTGAATCGTTTATTATTAATATTATAATTTAATGACCCTACCACCGGTTCGAATGAGTATAATCTTCGAGAAGAGCCGGCAAGGAACTCGGTAGTCACTCTTTTAAAATGTATATCATTGGTTTGGTTTTAAACTCGTGAAAGGGCATTTCAGCAAGTTTCTTTGGGTGGCACAACGCGACTTGGTGGGTGTTAAAGACTCTCATCGTACGATTATAGCCTGGACCGACACGATGGACCTACAGTGGGTCGTTGTAGACCTTTTTTATCGGTTGGTAAACAAGCAAGCAGTTCACCAGGGTTTCTATTTCCCTACTTTACATTGTCATTACAACATTACAATTGAACTGTAGAGTTGCTATTCCGTATAACTTTAATGTTAAAGGTTTAAAATCTATTGCTGTTACCAATTAAAATGCACCATAAAACAGAAGTAATGAAAAACAGGAGCAATCAGCGGCCTTGTGTGCAGCCAAACCGTCTCTAAAAAGGGCAAGGATGGCTGTACATAATGCTCTTCTGGTTGCTACGTTGACGTATGGTAGTGAATGTTGGGAATGGCAGAAGAAACACGAAAGTAAAATAAATGCGGTAGAGATGCGATCGTTAAGGCTAATATGTGGTGTGAAATTGTGTGACAGGATTAGGAATGCTGTTATTAGAGAAAAGAGTGGTCTGAAAAGAAAAAGAAAGAAAAGTAGAAAGAGGTATGTTAGGATGGTATTAATTTATTTATCTTATTAAGGAAATTAACAGCTTAATATAATACATGTGTTTAGTGTAAATGACATAATACGTAAGCACTTAAAATGCTTGGTATGGACACTTGGAGCGCATGAGTGAAAGGAGAATAGCAAAGCAGGTTCATTGTGCGAATGTGGAAGGATACACGAGCAGGGGACGACCCAGAAGGACTTACCTTGACCAAATTGGTCAAGTCCTTAAGAAGGCTGGGGTCCCAAGTAAGAGGAATAAAAGAGCTTGTATGAAAAGATTGATGGATGTGGATGAAGCTAGGGAAGTATGTGCGAGGAGCGCGCAAAGTGGCGTTCTTTCATCTCTGCCTACCCCTCTGGACCAAGGCGTGAGCTTTTTTTTGTGATTATAAAATTTCATTCAACGATGATTAAACGGTTCTTACGTTACGTGTACGAGCGAAAACTGAATAAAATACTGCGCCCTGAAGAATGAGCTTGAATATTATTTTCTAATATAGAAACCTTAAATTGCTTAAAACTAATTAAATTAATTCGATATCAATGCAAGTTGACAGGCGATGAATTTCGATACTAATCAGCTATCTCTTCGCCCGGGACGCTCTCACAAAGAACTTTAAGAAATTTAAAATAACATTTCTCGCAATATCACTTTCTGTTCATTTTGCCATTTTTGACAGAATTAAAATAACAACCTCTAGCTTTCAAGTGAAAATATTGAATTACTTGTTAAAGCAGTTATAATTTTAACTTTGAACGACGTTTAAATAATGTACATTAAGTTTTTAGTGTTTAAAAGTTTGTTCAATGTGCATTTATACATAATCGTCTTTCCACCGTTATTGTATGAATTCACAGTCAGCCAAACAAATTGAGCGTGGGTAATCGACTTTTCGTTGAATTAAATCGATAGATTTTCAAAACAGTTACTGTTATTACGTATCTTTGTCAAATAAAGTGACTAAAATAAATAGATTCCATGCAGATCTCGATTAAAGGATCCTGATTCTCTAAAAAAAGTCATAATATCTGTTAATCAACTTACTTCATTTACAACGAACGGAAAAACTGAGGTATACCTCTAAAAACTTCAATTTGAACCGCTTCTAGCAATATCCATCATACTTTCCTTTTCAACGTATCTGCTATATACGCGTAGATCGGAACCCGGAACCCTTGTTGTAGTAGCCGATGTCTTAAACATTATACCAAATGGGTTGTCCTAAATAATGCGACTATTTAGAATATTCAATATCACCATAAGATGACATCCATCCTCCAAGGAAGGAAGGAAGGAAGGAATGACATCCATCTACAGAAAACGCCGTCAATTACAAGGTATTTTTCCTACCTCAGACGATTCGATTTCAAGAAATAAATAAATATCCACTGACACACAGCGCCACCTAGAACCAAGTTAAGAAGAAGATTGTAGTTAGGGAACTAAGCAACTGATAAACAATGTAACATACTTATGTATTTTTTTTTGTAAAGACAATATTAGAGCGTCGGGAGGGCTGTGGTTCAAATCCCGACACGTACCAATGTATTTTCGAATTTTCGAAAATATATGTACGTTATCCGACGCTCATACGGTGAAGGAAAACATCGTAAGGAAACCTTCATGCACGCCTGCGAAGAGATTCGAAGGTTGTGTGTGAAGTCGTCCAATCCGCACTGGGCCCGCGTGGATGACTAAGGCCTAATCACCCTATACGGGTAGGCTCGTGCCCCTCGGTGGGGACGTTAAATGAGCTGATAATGATGATGATGATGAAAGACAATATTATACAAAGTAACACTCAGACTATTACAAAATGATAAATGTTCATGCATACAAGTGTTTGTACTGCCCGGTGATCGAACCCGGAACTATTAGTGTAATAGCCGACGTCTCAACCATCACACCAGATGGGTCGTCAAATTTCGCCAATAATGCGACTAATTAGAATATTCCAAATCACCATTGCCAAGATAATGACATCTAGAAATATTAAATCACATGGCATTTTTCCTACTTCAGACGATTCGATTTTAAGAAAATTAATGACGTTGAATTTAAGGATCAACCAGCGGTAATTGGAGAACGCAGTGACCGTGCCGAGGGCGTCGATAGGTGTATGGTATAGGTACATATGCGGTACCCGAGGGATTAGAATTCCCAATTAATTTTACGATAGGATAAATTTTATTAGGGATTGGTTTTCTGGGTCAGCGGATATGTAGGTGCTTTACAGGTGTTGTTCAATGAGAATGTGTCGTTGAATTTGATAAGAATAAGAATATTCCGTCTAGGCTTCGAATATGATTTTGTCCCATTCGGTGTCGAGACCCTTGGTCCGTAAGGTCCTAGTGCTTTGTGGCTTTTTAAGGAAATTTCGAAAAGGTTATGTCGACTAACCTTTTCGACACAGGTGACCGAAGATCTAGGAGCTACCTTGGACAAAGAATCAGTCTGGCAATCCAAAGGGTAACGCTGCCAGTATTTTCGGAACCTTGCCTGAAGGGACTTCTTTGAATTATATTTTTTTTGTAGTTTTAATCATTTATTTTTAAGTATTTAGGGTGTAATTTATTTTAGTTGCTGCCATAGATATTTTCTGAGCGATACGACCCGGCGACCTTCAAAAAAATAGCGTATTCCTGCTGAAAGGCCGGCAACGCATTTCAGTGCCCTCTGGTATTGCAAGTGTACATGGGCGGCGGTGACATTTACCACCAGATGAGCCGTTTGCTCGTTTGTCTGCTATAGCATAAAAAAAATAGTTATCTTCTGTTTTTTATTAAGTTTTTTTTTCTAGTTTAATTAGAATCTTATAAACTTTCGTATGAGATTTAAAGCTAAAGCTTGCAGTATTTGCAATGAATTACCTTAAATTTCAATATACCCACCTAAATGTACGCCAAAATAACTTTTTATTTTGTCTGTCTGTCCGCCTGTTTGTTCATGGTTATCTCTGAAATGGCTGAACAAATTGAGACAGGACTTTTTATGGCAGGTAGCTGATATAATAAGGTAAAACTTTGGCTACTTTTATTTTTCAAAATCCCGGGGATCGAACCTGGATCCCTTAGTGTAACAGCCGACGCCTCGACCATTACACCAAATAGGTTTGTTAGTACAATTAAGTCTAACGAAACCTAAACGACCATATACAGCCAATTCCCTAACGAAACATTTTATACGCTGTTCTTAATTTAGAAGTTCGTAAAAAACTCCGCCCAATCCCAAAGGAACTAATCTCCCAAACTCACCCTACTCTTGCTTACTTTCAGATTAGCGGCACGTGGAAGACAATGATGTAAAAAAAGTATGGATTCGTGATATGCTCACAAAACAATCGAAAAAAGTGTTCCGAATGCAGTGACAGGACACATACACATATTTCGAGTTTCGAACACATTTCGTAATTCGAAATAACACATCGAGGTATTAAATTAAAATTACATAATATACCAGGTATACTCAGGTTAATATTACCGCAAAGATTTAATAAAATCCATCTTCTATTTCAAAGCAATAAAAGAGTAACCGCTATTTTAATGTAGCATCAATAATGTAAAAAGTATAGATTCGTGATATGCTCACACAACAATCGAAAAAAGTGTTCCGAATGCGGTGACAGCACACACATATTTCGAATTTCGAACACATTTACCTAAACAAAGGAGTACAAATTGCTCTCTCTAAGGCGGTTCGTTTATACAGAATACCATTGGTGGAAAACGAAATCATTGGAGATTCGCACCGAATCATGTGATCAAGATCTCTAATGTTGATGAATGCTGGGAAAACTATAGGATAACTTGATTAGGTGTTTTTATGTAATGTTAGTTTGCAACTATGTAATATCAGAGTCAATTTGAGTTTTCAATTTGGCAGTTTTGTACCTGCATATTGTTATAAATAACTTTTCTTATTGTATCGTGTCAAAATTATATATTTTTCTTTCTATCTAAATTTTGTATTGTAAAAAAAGTTGGATTTGGTGAAGTTAATATTTATTTTAATTTGACACTAACTAGTGTGGTTAGTGATAAGGCAACTCTTTCATCATCAGCCTATAACGTTCCACTGAAGGCCACAGGCCTTCTCACATATCATAATTATGAGGAGCAATTCTTCAACATGTAGTTATTATATTTTTTTATTTCCTGTAACATTTTATGGCATTACTATTATTATAGACTTTTAGTTGGCGTAATATTTTTTTTTTGACTCTGATTTTAATAAGTTTGGCAACCTGCTGCGGCGACCGATTTCTTTATATTAGGGCATATGAATCTAATGTTTATCGAAATTATCGTTATCGTTTATTTTTGCGTGACAAAGTAACCAAAATATAACCATAATTTTTTACAAACGTTTGCGTACAAAGCGTCGTTAGTAGAATAATAACGGATAAATTATGTCATACAAAAATGAATACCTTATAGCGATATAAGTACTAGCCAAACGATACAAATACTCAAAGGTGAATTTTAACGCCTTGGTAAATATTTTCACGTCACGTTATTTGAATAATAGGAGGAAATACATTTCACACGCAGCGATATTATTGAATACATAAAAAAAAGAATACAAAAAACATCTAACATTACACGTAAAAAGCTACGATCCCGTCATCCATCAAGCCGGCGGCCGATGTGTGAGTGACACCACTAAATTCCCGCGTGAAAAATTCGCGCGCATCACTAGTTGAGACCTCGCCATCAAAGATTCATAGCCTCCGCGTAACAAACGACCGGCCCGGTTAAATATCGAATTCAATCAATATAATAACTTACGCAAAGTCGGAAGTCGGTTGGCACCTCCAGAAAATCCTGCTTTCCACAAGTTTTTTTTCTCTAAGTCATTAGTCACCTATGTCACTTGTAACAAAACACACGAACACATCACTTGTTTGCAATTTGAATTAAGAACAAGACACTATTTTTCAAAAATAGAATGTTCTAGAGCTTTTTGAAAAGATATAACTTGTGTTCGAAGTTTGTATGAGTATTCGCGTATGAGACTGACGCGTAGTGGCGCGTCGGCGCGCGGTACTGAGCCTGAAGCGAGACCTCTTGCTAAAGATGGCTTGCGCGCGCAATCTCTATTTAAATAGTAATATTAGTTTTAAAATAAATTTTAATAAATAAATTAGGCCGCCTAGATTGAGTGGCTGCGTTTTAGTAATATTTAAAGCTCTCATTGAACCTCAATAGCAATTTCTTAGGTACATTTTAGTTGCGTAAATAATTGTTACCGCAATCATTTAAAGCATTATTAGAATTTCTTGACAAAAGAGACTAGAGGCTATTACGAAATTAATAAATATTCAACTGATAAAGAAAAAACACAGTGATTATCACTAAAGTTGTCCCAAACTTAAATACAAAAAACATAACGTAGACACAAGGAAAACTAATTAAATATATTAAGAAAAACTACAGACAGACAAAAATTTTAAAAATTGTTATGTACCGTATATTTATATTAAGATAAAATGATTATTTCTGTATTACAAACAGAAACTCCAAGTTTACTTTCAAGTATAGATTAATAATAAAACAGACAGTTTCTATGAAGGAAACGCTTGAATCGGTAAATATAATATGTACACACCGAAAATATGTCAGAACGTCTCAGGAAGTTCACACAGACGTATTCCTGTATTATTCAAAGTCACATGTCTGGGAAAAAATCTTGTAAATAATAATATTTGTCTCCTGACATTCACACAGCGCCACCTAGCCCAAAGTTAAGCATAAAGCTTGTATTACGGGTAATAAACAACGGATAAACATATTTTTTTTTAAAACATACATATTATACATAGAAATCACCCAGACAAATACACACATATATGTGCATGCACACAAATATTTGAACTGCCCTGGGATTGAACCCGAAACCCCTCTACACCAAAATTGTTGTGCAATCTGACTGAGAGATAGAAACTTAGGAGTAATCTCGTTAATGAATGAAGCTTTAACTGAACTAAGTATTTATGTCACCCATGGCGGTGTTCTAAATCAGTGAAAGGGATCCGTTTGACCCGAATTTAACGTAAGTGAAGTCACGGCAAAAAGCTAGTACGATAAGCCCATTGCCATATCGACTTCCTCATCCTTATTACTACAATAAAACCAAATACATATTTCTCAATAGCCATATGGTGCAATACCAAAGATAGCACGATCTATGGCCAATTACTATGATTGATCACACCATAAAATACCTAATTTATATCTTAATGGGGGCATTTTATGAGTATGTACTGCATATAAACCATACGTAATGTTAAACGATGTCAATTTAAGGAAGAAAATGAATATTACGATACCGTGCAGTAAATATGGCGACCATTAAAAAGAAACACGGCTTTTGAGTAGCGTGATGATATGAAAGATCTTATCAAACGCAATGTAGCTTGTTGTTAATGTTTTGGTTGGAACTGAATATAATCTTACATGAAGCTTATTCTTTATGATGAATAGCTAACGAAATTGGTAAAGTTACAAAGGCTTAAAATAAGACAACGATCGGAATTTATTCGGGATTAAGACGAAAGTCTTTGAGCAATGCGTCCTACCCGTACTAACATACAGCTGAGACATGGACACTGACTGCGGATTGGTTCACAGTTCAAAGTCGCTCAATGCGCAATGGAGTGAGCTATGCTGGGGGTCTTGGGATAATATCAAAAATTATTTATTCCGTAAGAGAACTAAAGTTACCGACATAGCCCGCCGGATCAGCAAGTTGAAGTGGCAGTGGGCTGGTCACGTATGTCGCAGAACCGATGGCCGTTGGATCAGACGTGTTCTGGAGTGGAGACTGCGGGTTGGCAAGCGTAGCGTAGGACGCCCGCGAGGGATCGACGACTTGCGGCGTCGTTGTTGGAGGCTGGATCGGGAAGTGGTGGAGGTATCTAGCTCAGAATGGGAGACTCATATAATTCAACTTAGTATAATTTCATTATCAAATCGTCAGTTTTTATATTAATTTCGGAAATTCTCAGATTACGTTAAGTTTCAGCGACTCAAAAACCTCGCAATAAAAATGCCAAAGCGAGCAGGGAAATTAGGCTGAAAGTAAGATTTTCGTCCGTGGTTAAAGCTAACAAACGGAAATTAAAAAATAACCATCGGGATTGCTGTGTAATGGAACGTTATATTTATTGTTAAGCTTTGATGTTCATAAATAGAAACGAGGATCATGGCATTATAATTAATCATAATTACAAGTGTAGGACGGTCAAAGCTCATTTGATGGGAAAGTGATACGCCAGACGTGACAGAGCGGCTTTGATGACAACAATAGATAGACAATTTATTATTCTCATCAACGCCCCTGCGCTGGCACCCGACACAAAGTGCTTGGTCTCATTACCTTTTTTACTAGCTAAGTGCCTCATCCGAAACAAGAAGTGCAAATTCTTCTATTTGATGGCGAATTTAGTAAATTTAATTCTTATTCTTGACTATTTCATGGTCAAGTACGCACGGCGTTAGGCTGCATGACCCGGAGATCATAGGTTCGAATCCCGCCGTGAAACATCATCTTATTAAACGTCCACGCTGCTAGCCTACCCATAAATGACAGAAGAAAGGAAAAAAAAAATCTTTATTCAAATAAATCTGCTACAGATACTTTTGAATCTTCAATTGTTATTATTTTCATTTTCATTTTTTACGTAAATATAGTAATAGTATAAGCCGTTTACGTGCGCTTATTGTGCTCAGTGCGGATTGGCTGACTTCCTGGCCCACAATCTTTGAACCTCTTTGCAACCGTTCGCAGGGTTTTCTCACAAGCGTTTCCTTCACCCTCCAGAGCATCGGATAAATGTACATACAATTTTGAAAATTCGAAAAGAAATTGATACGTGGAGAGATTTAAATCTGCAGCCTCCAGATCGGAAAGCCAATACAATACCTGCATATTTTAATATGTAAAATTGCCATGTAACATTTATGAGTAGAACCAAACTGAATATATTTTCGTAAACAATCTAAGAATTTACTGCCTCTTAATAACGTACCCGATTTCTCTACAAAAATCGTGTCTGCATCGGTCCCTAACTTATTTTGACTTGGGAAAAATGCTTCGATCTACTTATAGGTACATCGGTGTTTACAAAAATCCTCGTAATGTACTATACATTAGCCGGCATAATGCCGAGTGAGAAGCTAGGAATAATGGATGTGATTCATCATCAGCTCATTAAGCGTCCCCACCGAGAGGCACGAGCGTACCCGAACAGGGTGTACAAGCCTTAGTCGTCCACGCGGGCACAGTGGCCGACTTCACGTACAATCTTTGAATCGCTTCGCAGGAGTGCAAAGGTTACTTCATGATGTTTACCTTCACCGAAAGAGCGTCGGATGTGATTAGAAATGGTTACTGGCAAAAAAAAACAATATTTTAAAATAAAATTATATGTTAGTTTCAAGTTTTGCTTTAGAATGGATAAGTGAGGCCAGGGATATCTAGCATACAATAGGAGACCAGTGTGCCGCAATTGAATGCGATAGCGATCTAAATTATATGTGCCTATTTAACCTCTACAAGTTAGTAGTCAAAGTCAAAATTCATTTATTCAGATTAGGCTTACAAAAAGCACTTATGAACGTCAAAAACAATACAAATAATACAATAAAAAATACATTTAAAATACCAAAGTAAAGCACAATAATGAATTTAATACTTGGAAAAAAGCGCTGTTTTGGCATATAGTATTTTGGCATAGTAATGGATATGTCTTCCTTTCTCTTCTTTAATAATTACGTTGTTTCTTTTTTATCATTTTTAAATGTAAGACAACTGCATATAGGAGTCGCATATAGCAGATTTCAAATAGTCTCCATCTCTTTAAGTAACAAAATAAAGCCACAAATAACATTATCATCATTTCAGCCACATAATGTCCACTGCTGAACATAGGCCTTCCCCAATAACTTCCACATCAACCGGTTGGAAGCTATCTGCATCCAGCGGCCACCCGAAACCTTCCTAAGGTCATCTGACCTTCTTGTGGGCGGCCGTTCCACGCTGCGCTTGCCAGTACGCGGTCTCCATTCGAGAGTCTTACAAATATAAAAATCCACTGACATTCACACATCGCCATCTAGCCCCAAGTTAAGCGTGAAGCCTGTATTATGGGTACTAAACAACGGATAAACATACTTATATATTTTTTTTAAATACATACATATTATACATAGAAAACACCCAGACCACTACAAATAGACAGTATAGTAGTAATATAGGTAGGATAGTTCACGCAGACAAACGTTTGTACTGCGCGGAGATCGAACCCGGAACCCTTGGTCTAAGAGCCGACATCTCAACCACATACACCTAATGGGTTGTTAATATCTCATCACCATCTCCAACAACAATCAAGTAACAAAATAAAGCCACAAATAACATTATAATCCACGTATAATTTGGCTCACCTATTCTTACAAATGGATTAAGCTCACGTAGAATAATATAATCCAATTATTAACATAGAGGTGCATCGTATAACAGACAGCCAGAATTTTCATAAAGTAGGTCTCGAAAACCTGCATCGAATTGTTTCAAGTCTACTTCACACGGCGCTTATTTGATCAATGTCATGTTTAAATCAAATTTTCTTTACGTTCACACGCGACATGTGTTACTGTTAAGCAATTTTTGGAACATTGACTTCAGATATGGACCGTTATATGAATTTATGGTGAACGTAACAAATGATGATGTAACAGGATGATGTTTTTATTAAAAATAAGCACACATCTTTTTCTATCGCAGTCGATTGCTGTCCAAGCTCTCCTTTTGTGTGCTATATATCCCTGACCTCCAATATCCATCCTTAAGCAAAACTTGAAATCAGCCATTTACTGTTTTTTATGTATAAAGTATATTCAAGATTCGTATAAAAATCTTAATGCAGTTAACAGAATACAAACTCACTAATATCGATTATCAGAGTTTGGTTAGTAAAATACGAGAAAATAAAGTCATCGTCTTGTTGTCACTGCGAAAGGTTATCTTCAATACATATGCTGATACTTTAAAATAGCAGCCGAAATTGTTATCTCACAAATCTTATATCTCAGCGTCGAATACAAAACATGAAAATAATCAAAGCCGCAATACATAGCACATAGATTATCTGACACCAAATTGAATCCACTTTTATAATCTCCATCAATTTCCATCATACTCGACGGGGTGGGTACATAAAGTGTCATCAAACTGAATAAAAGATAGTGAAAGTACTAAAGGACTAATGGAACGTCCCAACATTGTAAATAGGGCCCACAAATCAAAAGCTGGATAGGCCATAAATCAAGCCTTCCCCAGGTAATAATGCTAAAGTCTGTTCGGTGGCTTTGAGCAATGTATGCTCGTATGATGTACTGTTTTAAAGCGAACAATGTCAGGACAATGTTTTATTGTTCGCCATTTTTTGACGTATTACATGTTCTCATACAGGGATTGTGTTTGTTAACCAAGTTATATTTTGCGTATGTTTGAATTTGGGTCCAAAATTTTGTTGTAGGTCACAATCTGCTGCGATGTAATTTATTTACTACTTCAACTGAAACTAAAAACATTATTTTTATGTTATGAAGTGAACAGGACGGTCAGGACGCTCACCTGATGGTAAGTGATACACCTGACTATAACAAAGCGGCATTTACGGAGACTAACAACTTATAGACAGTTATTATTCTTCATCAACGCCGCACTGGCGCCCGTCACCCAAGACAACAGATGTTTAGTCTCTTACATCCAGTAATTTCACTAGCTACTGTGCCCTCATTCCGAAATAGTCTACCACCTAGTAGACGAATCATTATTTCTGAGCAAACCGCGCGCAAGCATTTTTTTATTAAATTGTAGCCTCTATGACATTATTGCCTTCAAAGTCCCACCGGAACAAGCCATCCCACACAACATATACCAATTATAAAATACAGATAAACCAAAAGCATAACTCCTGTAGCAATCTGCAGTGCTTTGGTCCTTGTAAGCTTTGCCTTAGTCGTCCACGCGGGCCCAGTGCGGGTTGGACGACTTCACGCACAACCTTTGAGTCTCTTCGCAGTCGGGCGCAGGTTTCCTTTCTATGTTTCACCTTAAGGGCGTCGGATAACGGTCATATATTTTTCGATAATTCGAAAACACATTGGAAAGTGACGGGATTTCAAACTCAGCCCTACCGGTAGGAGGGCTACAGACCACACCGACGCCCTCACTCAGCGCCACCTAATTCCAAAATAATCATTTCCAAAATAAGCAGCCAGCCAGTGGTCTAATAGCTAAGCAAGCACGGCAACCGACCAATGCCGTCACAGAAAGAAGACGCGCCGTGCTGAAGGAATGCTGATTGGTAAATAGCGTTTATCACGCTTCTGAAATTCCTCTTTTGGATTGCAGATTCATCGTGAAGCCTTATTAATTTGTTTTAGGTACTTTATAATAATAATAAAGTTCATTACAAGTAAATCATATTTCCGTTAAATTTTAAATTTGATTTGTGACGTTAAATTAAACGTCGCATTGTCATTGCCACGCTTTCATCAGCGAAACTTGGACTGGAGCTGAAAATTAAAAGATAATTAATAAGCGAAAACAACTCCGTGTTGAAGCTCCATCCGAATTCAATCGATTTGTAGATTTATAAAGAAGTGCTTCCTTAAGCCCCTTTAACGATGCGAACGCCAGTGCGCACGGCGAGTTTTCGGTTATTTAATGAAAATAAAATGATTTTCGTATATAAATTTATAATTTATATAAAAATTAACGCATTTTTTATTGTTTACCTAAATTATACATAACAATCAGTTTCATAAAATGACAATCTATTCCTTTGGATGAAGAAAAATGACAGACGATTCACTCACACATTTGATTTATATTAAATGTGTAACGATCTGTATACAAAAGCGATTCTTTTATTTTGATGCATAGACAAGCAAAAATAACAAGATTAGAACCACATACTCGACTAAGCGCAACTGCTTAGGTAGTTGTTTAACGTTTTTGGTTATAAGGCTGATATATGAAGTACGGTATATCTCTCTTGCTCAAGCTTAAATGTTATTTCCTAAAAAACTACGTAGTTCAAGGTATCTGAATATATTTCAACATATTTGTCATACATATCGTGAAAACATTTTGTTGTTTTTCTAATGTAATGAGTTTTAGATTAAGAAAATCAAGAAATACATATTTTTTAATTTCCCATGAAATCAAAAAATCTTGGCCCGCGTTTACCTTTTACGTTAAGTACTTTTCAATATTATTTATTGGTTGCTCTCTGAAACAAAAGTTAAGCACTCTAAGGCTCTTTGTTGAGTTCCCTTCGTGTTTTTTATTCCCTCCCCGTGTATGCGATGGGTTGAAGTGACCCTAATTTCCTGGAAGGGCAATATGTGCTTGGGATCATTACAGATTCTAAGAAAAGACCAGTCATTAATAAAGGCTATGATGTACATTCATACGTGCTAAGTTCAAAATATATAAATAGTACAAAAAATATTATTGTAAGAGTGTCGGTGGCTCAATGGTGTGGACTGTTGCTTTCCGATCGAGGCCGCAAGATAAAATCCAGCCATGTTTGGTACAGGGCGGGATTTTGTCTTGCGGGATTTTGTAAATTTGTAAATTTATTTATTAGGTATAAGTCAATGATATTATGGTATTGTAATATTCGTAAAATTAACTTATCAGTGCTTAGATATACGAGTATGCGGATATAAAAAACTGTGTTTATTTATTTATTCTAAGTAACTTTATTATCTATTAATATGTTGCCTAAACCTGCCTTTATTGCGATCACTAAAAAATAAAACCAACTATTTAATAACTATTTAATGCTGACATTTTATAGCTCCAAAGACACATTTTTTTATATTTCTGCCACTACGTAAGAACTATTCGAGAAAACATTTAAAAAGGCAACTTAATAAAATTTGTTATGCAGTGAGTGCAATAAAAATACAACATGAGAAAGTATTATAGAAAAGACAAATGATTTATCTATTTCACTAATTTGTTTTTATTTAGTCTTATATTACATAGGAAATAAACAAAA
>PQWD01003161.1:0-25931 GCA_019425675.1 Leucinodes orbonalis
CAGCGCTTTGGCGGTGCAGCAGCTTATGCTGAGGCGGGACCTTTTGACCGTATCATTTTGTCTTATTCCTATCGTTCTGTGTTTGTATTGTTTAAAATTGTTGCTCTTTTATTTGTTCTCTGTTACGTACTACTTTTTTGTGTAATTTGTTTGATGTACGGTCAATAAATGATTTTTCTTTCTTTCAATCATATGCATGATGTAGACGGAAGTAGGTTCCCTGTTATCTTTTGATGTATTGTATCGATAAATGCAAGGGACAACCATTTCTTACATGCTCCTGCATTCTGCTTCCGGCTCCTGGTACAAACTCACTCACATTGGAGTATTGTATCAGGTAATATCGCTTTTGTAAGGATGGTCAAGCCCAATATCGAAGAGCTTAAGGAATCCAAAACTATGGATTTTAATTACTTACCAACAACACTACCCTGCGCCTGTCACTAGTGTTAAGTTTCTAATACCCAGTTATTAACTAGATAGCAAATAAAATAACCCACTTCCGACATACACCCAAAAATTTTATGGCACTTAAGATCTGTTGAAGTAGAGCGTCGGTGGCTCAGTGGTGTGGACTGTCGCCTTCCTACCGGGAGGGCTGAGGTTCAAATCCCGACACGTACCAATGTATTTTCGAATTTTCGAAAAATATATGTACGTTATCCGACGCTCTTACGGTGAAGGAAAACATCGTGAGGAAACCTTCATGCACGCCTGCGAAGAGATTCGAAGGTTGTGTGTGAAGTCGTCCAATCCGCACTGGGCCCGCGTGGACGACTAAGGCCTAATCACCCTATACGGGTAGGCTCGTGCCCCTCGGTGGGGACGTTTAATGAGCTGATGATGATGATGATGATGAAGATCTGTTGACGAATGAGTACAGGGCAGTGTTGGTGGAAATACTAAATAAATAAATATTCCCTAACATTCACTTAGCGTCATCTAGTCCCAACATAAGCATTAACCTGTAATATGGATGCTACACAACGGATAAACATACTTATATACTTTTTTTTTGTAAATGCATACAGGCCAATACAAACAGACAAGTTCATGCACACAAATGTTTGTACTGCTCGGGGATCGAACCCGGAACCCTGTGTTGTAGCTGATGCCTCAATCATTACACCAGATGGGTGGTTAAATAAATGTAAATATCTAGTTATTGCTTCCAACAATACAACTTCTTCTTTCAATTCGCGGTTACTGAAATTGAACATATTGTCTGTAATTCTAAAGGCTAATATAGAACTTTCAGTTCAAATTGCATATACTTTTAGATCCAGTCACGGGCGAGCGCAGTCAATAATTATTACTACGCGATATTAGATAACGAATGTCACACGGACCGTGATACTTCGGACGGACGCCAATTCATTTCGGGTCATTGAACATAATGTGTGGATGCGGTATTATTAATTTAATAGTAATTACTATTTAGGAAAATATCTACACTAGAATCCATTTTTGTAAATACATTCAAACGAGTACACCCATAAAAAAAACAAAGAGAAATCTTTTTAAATAATAATATGTATCTTGCATGCATACGCAGGATAAACACTATTTCGCATAAACATTTCCTTTTGTGACCATTTGTGTAACCGACTTCTTAACCATTACATTGAATAGGTCGTCAAGTTGGTAAAGTCGTACGAAATGACTACTCTCATTAATGTGGAATTTAAACCTACGACCCCTTGATCAAGCAGCGATTTAAATTGCACGCTTATACCACTAGAGAAACAAAGCTCTGGCAAACTGCTAGCTCTCACTGAAAGAGTGTAGCTAGCTACCTATTTAAAAATAGTTTAGGAGTTGATCTAAAGAAATATTTATTTTTGTTGTTTTTTATTGTGTGTGCAGGACTGTTAGGATGCTCATCTGATGGTAAGTGATACGCCTCACCATGACAGAGCGGCGTTAAAGGAGACTAACAACTGGTAGACATTTATTATTCTCTATCAATGCCGCACTGCGCCCGTCACCCGAGTCAACAGACGTTAGATTAGGTCTCTTACACGCGGTAATTTTACTAGCTACAGTGCCCTCAACCCGAAACACAAAAGTGCATATACACTCCTATTTTACGTGGCGATCTCTGGCACTAAGGTGGTACTTATCTAGACGACATAGTACTGAGTCCACAACTAAGTATATAAATAAAATACCTCTTAATATGATTATGATACTTCTGACGTTCATAAGTAACTTTGAACCTAGGTTTAGTAGTAGCCTGACGCAACATAGTCAAAAGTCCGCGGGATACTAATTCTATCATCATCAAAATGACTCACGGGGTAAACAAACCATTAAATGCCATGACAGTCACATTCAGAACCAATTTATAATAGATTGGTTGGTGTTAGGTCACCGACCAATATAAGTTTCAAATATAGAGTATCATCATCAGTATTAGCATTCATCATCATCATTATTATCAGCTCATTCAACGAGGGGCATGTGCCTACCCGTTTGGATGATTAGGCCTTAGTCATCCACGCGGGCCCAGTGCGGATTGGACGACTTCACACACAACCTTCGAATCTCTTCACAGGCGTGCATGAAGGTTTCACCATAAGAGCGTCGGATAACGTACATATATGCTTCGAAAATTCGAAACACATTGTTACATGGCGGGATTTGAACCTCAGCCCTCTCGGTAGGGGGGCCACACCATTGAGCTACTGACGCTCAAACTCAACATAGCTTTATTCAAATAAATCTTTTACATATGCTTTTGAATTGTCAACAGTTATTTTTATATTTTTTAATCACTCTATCACCGTATGAAAGGGGTGTAAAGCTTCCCCATCCTCTATCAACTAAGCTAGCAGATCTAGAAGAGCTCGTTCACGTAAGGCTTTTGCTTACCAACCGTGCAATTCGTTCAACGCCTGACCATGACAGAACCAGTGATGACGCAATTTAATAACAGTAAGTTTTCATTATTTTCCTTCAACACTGCCCTGCGCCTGTCACCCTAGACTAGTGTTGCCAGGTTCGATTTGTTTTAAATCGGGACACAAGCCAAAAATCGGGATTTAAGGTTGCAGATCGGGACAGGTAACAATAAAAAATGTGATGTGACACTGATGACGTGACATTTTGAAATTGACAGTGATGATTAGTAGAAGTTACGTGGCGTAAATATATTTTTTAATGAAACATCTCATTTTCTTCTTTAATTAATCGGGACATTTAGCGTCCCAATCGGGACGTATCCTCAGACCCTGAAAATCGGGACAAATGGGGACACCCGGAAACACAACCTAGACGACAGATGTTAGATTTAAGGGCACGATATCTGGCACTGCGAAGCTTCTGACCTAGACGACTCAGTAGTCTACCACCTAGTTCATGTATAAAATTGTTACATACTTTTATGTTTAAGGTCACTATCTAGCTTCTGAATTGTCAAAGTCATAACAAGTCGCGTGACACGAACATTCCGGTCATAATTAAGTTACGCCATTTTACAACCTCTTGTAATACATTGTACGGACATGTCGTAAATTATCATGACACCAGTCACTACGTCAAACTCTACCGCTCTTAGAACAAGGCAATAGTTTCATAAAGATATAATAAATAGACTATGTATGTAATATATGTATGTAAATTATGAAACTAGATGGTCTGATCATTTCCCACTGATCATTAAACTGAATTAGTATTAAGACTCGACCTTTAACAACCAATCTCAATAGTGATGTACTTTGGCGCGTTAGAACTGATGAACAAGTTAGAATTTATACAAAAGAGTGTTAAAATAGGTTAAAATAAATAGACTTTCCCCAAGAATGTCTCTAAATATTTATTTAAAAACTTTTTTATGATTTTTTAAGAACACAGACATGCCATCACATAATTTACATGAAAGGAAATAACAGGGCACAGCTTAACAACTGATTTTTCCGGCTCCCCAAAAAAAGGGAAAGTAGGTACGGAAACCAAGCAAATGAAAAGATATCGAAATCAATGTATACAAATAGTAATACCTGTATTAGTTGGTACCTTATAGTTACTTGTATAATAACATTAGTCGCGGATGCCCTGAGGAGAAGACTAATCTGCTTTTGGAGGGAGGTGGGCTGACTGACCAGAAGACCGACATGGCTCACGCATAATGATCCACTGCACAGACTTAGTGCGGAAACCGAACCCCCTAACAAAGAACTAATGAACTTTAGGTGTTTTCTATCCGGGATAAACTGATTGTTTACTGCGGGAGAATGACTTATACTGTTGGGGCACAGCTAGTTGCGTAATAAATTACATGTTATCATACGAATAAACCTTATCCAAAGCTTTCCATTCGTCGGCCGCACGTCGTTTTGGTAAATGACATCAGCTTATTGTATTTCTCCGCAAATGACGCCACAGCCGTGTCACCTATTAGAAAGAGAGCAAACTTCCAAAACTAGTTTATCGGTGTATTGAAAAAGTGTTCGTACGTATGACATCATTGAATCAATATACTGACCCATGACTACGGTAAAGTCACCGAAACGTCGATAGACGTTCCTAATAAAAGTTATCACTCGAATAAATATACTGTAATGAATTAGTAGTTGCTCTGAGTCGAATTTTAAAAGTTTGATTTCTCTGGTCTCCCTTCATTAAACCCTGACTTCTTTATCATGGATCCATGCAACCAACCAAAAAAACAATCATCAAAATCGGTTCATAAACG
This sequence comes from Leucinodes orbonalis, assembly GCA_019425675.1. NCBI lineage: Eukaryota > Metazoa > Arthropoda > Insecta > Lepidoptera > Crambidae > Leucinodes > Leucinodes orbonalis. Next base: position 4,697 of record PQWD01003161.1, read on the forward strand.
AAGGAGGTATCCGCGAACAAATATAACACGAAATCCTCAATTTCACTGGTCTCCATCATCAAACTCTGACTTCCTCAAAATGGGACTACCTCTGAAGTATCCTCTTTCCATTAAAAAAAGAAACATCAAAATCAGTTTGTAAACGACGGAGATATCCGCGAACAAAAATAAAAAAGTATATATATATATACGGTTGAATTGAGTAACCTCCTTTTTTAAAGTCGGATAAAAAAAGGTGTACGCGATTTAATTCATGAAATGAGTGTTGATTCAATGTGTACCACTGTAAAAGCTTAAGACTACTACGTATGACATCATCCAGCGTACAGGGAAAGTAATGTGCTCAAGCAATGTCATGATTATATCATCATCATCGCTTAGAATATTATATTGCAGGTTCAGGCCTTACGGCACACTATAGCTAAGGAGAGGTTGGTTCTTACCCAATACGCAGGATCAATGCGGATAGGTAGTTTTTTTCCTTTTTTTTCGAACTGACTTCTGCTGTTGGCCGCAGATGGCCTTTACAGCTTTACCGGGCAATTGGCGTGCGCAGATGGCTCTCAGTCTCAGTCTCAGTCAAATGTACACAACGAGCCTAAGGACGTCCCCTAACTTCGGCGTAGGGCGTTGCGAGGGGGGGGGATTGGTAGGTGTGGAAAGACTACCATACTATGTAAGTAGTGCAGAACCAATGTCTAGCGTGCGCTTCGAAGCAAGAGATTTTCTTTTTATTTACAAAAGTTTTCGCTATTCAGTCTCTCCTTAGGATTCGAACCTTCGTTTACTCCTGGATCTCGCAGCGATTTAAACTGAACATTGGACCACTAAACCACGAAGATGTACTCTTCATAGCTAAGTTGTGCAGGACAGCCTGTGCCCTGCAGTGGGAGGTTATAGCCTGATGATGATGTTATGAAATACACCTATATCTTATTATCACCATCAGCTCATTATACGTCCCCACCGAGCGGCACGAGCCTACCTATAGATTATATTAGTCGTCCACGCGGGCCCAGTGCGGTATGGCCGACTTCACGCACAAACTTTTGAATTTCATTGTAGGCCAAGTTTCCTTTCGATGTTTTCCTACACCGTAAGAGCGTCGGATTAAGAACATATAATTTTAAAAATCGGATGTAGAAAACTTATTGGTACGTGCTAGGATATGAATACGGACCCTCCAGATCGAAGGCACAACGCAACAATCCACATCGATGAGCCACCGACGCTCATATTACAAAAATATTACCAGGACTTCAAACCCGTAACCAGGGCCTCTGAACATTAGATCGAATCATAGGAATGAATAACCTGATCTAATCCAATATGCGCATAATACTTGCGCGTACGCACGTAGGCACTGTCGCTGGCGGTAGGTGTGTCCGAGGCAGGTATACTACCTATCTATAAATCCCTTTTGCTGTGTAGGTGTTGCAATTAATAACATAGAAGACATAAGGGGCAATAAAAATAATCCGATTATAAAGTTGACGTCTTATGTGTTTTGTTTTTTGAAATGGTTTTCTTATTATTTAAAACTAGCTGTGCTCGTCGGTGTTACTCGCAGTTCATAATGTCCTGAAATCACAGGTAGAGATACATAGCTGAGTTCATGAAAATGACATGACATTTACATCAACTCTTAGGTATATTTTTTGAGATCAACTCTGGATACGTAGCTGAGTTCAAGAAAATGACATGACATTGTCATCAACTCTTAGGTTTATTTATTGAGATCAATTCTTATTAAGCCCTAAAAAGTCTGATGTCTCCTAGAAGAGCCAGAAAGTACTTGGTATCTCAATAGCGTTTCTTTTTATAAAGCTCAAGTAAAAGTTTTGAAGATGACTAGGTGGCAGACTCGATACTGAGTCGTCTAGGTAAGTACTACTGCAGTGCCAGATATCGCGCCGTGAAACAGGAGTGTTATGCAATTTTGTGGTTCGGGATGGGGGCACTGTAGCTAGTAAAATTACCAGGTATAAAAAAAACTAACATCTGTTGTCTCTGGTGTCGGGCGCAGTGCGGCATTGACGTAGAAGAATAACTGCATATCAGTTATTGATCTGAGAGGTAGGCCACGTGAGTGATTTGGAACGACTCTCTGGTTGAGTGTCGGCTGCAATGCCTTTATCACTTCAACTACGTAGAGTCGATATTTAAGAGTGCCTCGGTTTTCACTGGAGGCATGTGCATGGGAATTTTACACCTAATTTGACATTGGACATCCGATAAAGGACATGCATACGACTATAGATACTCGATCGTGTAAATAAATATAAAAATATCACTGACATTGACTCAGCCCCATCTTACCCCAAACTAAGCATATTCCTCTAATATGGGTACTAAAAACCCGGATAAATATACTTTTACTTAGACACTGAAACACCAAGACACTAATATGGTCATGAACACAAATGTTTGAACTACCCGGGGGATCGAACCCGGAACCCTTGGTGTTCCACAGAATGGGCCGTCATGATAGTCAATTGAATTCGATATCACGCATTAGACCAAAGAGGTAGGTTACCCCGAAGCATTTTATGATTAAATACATTGGGGACGCCTTAAATACAATATAAACCTTACAATTTGGTTATTTTTGGTTTAGTAGTTGTACCTAAATAATCGAAACTCGTGCTTATTTCATTAACAATTAACGTACAACTAAATATTAAATATTTAACTGCGTGACATAGTCGAGTGGTTGCATAATTTCGTCCATAAATCATAGACCAACTATCCAACTAACATTGCGCGTAAATATTTAAGTGTAAATGTAAATAAATTATAAAATCACTTATTAAATTGTCAAATGAGATTAATGTGTTCATTCCACAAATGACCTGTAAATATTAAGATATATTTACTTTGTAGTATATTGATCGATAACTCCAATCGCAGTTTCAAGTAATTATTAAACCTATAATTCTTGGCCAACGCGTGATTATAAATATCTGTAATCATGGTATTATTTATCCATCTGTAAATAACTCTTTAGTTAAAAATTGCGAACTTTTGTACTCAGTTATTTCACTGCCTTTCTTATCCACAGACCGGACCGAAAGGGGTTTTAGGACTCCGGTAACCGGTTCACGTCTGTTTTCTGTAAGACTAATCACTCCAGGAGCCGAACAATCTATTGAAAATGTTCGACTGCGGCGGTTATAGGGTTAAATGAGAATAAGATCTTTTTTAAGGGCGGCATGTTGTACATATAACATAGGACGTTTTATGTCAATTTATACGGGTCGTTTCAGCTCTAAATGTTTTCAAAAAGTTAATGATTTAGTTTCAGGCTAACTGGCGCTGTGTGTTTTTTTGGCTAATGATGCTGAAGATGATGAGATTCTATAGCGCATTTTCAAATAAGTGGAATTGGAGCCCTGGTGTATTGCGTCACCCTGACGCATCTGTCATATCTGATTGGCCCATTAATCACGCGATTAATGTTTCCCATCGGCCATCACGATGATAACAATGATATTCTGTATATATAGAGGTAGATACGCCATCCGTGCCTCGAAAACGAACCGCCAAAGAGAATACAGTTTTAGGCTCTTTGTTAAGGTAAATGTACGCTCATTCAAAATATGTGTATGTGTGCTGTCGCTGCATTCGGAACACTTTTTTCAGTTGTTTTGTGAACATATCACGAGTCTATACTTATTACGTCATTGGTTGGGAAGGAAAACATTTACCATTACATGGAACTTATAAATAATTGCGGGTCACTTTGTTGTCAACCGACATTGATACCTATAAACTGATATTTTCCTTTAATATTACATAATATTAGTAAGTACCTAGTTGAATCAGCAAAATTTGTATCGCCTTTTAAATCTTAACGAAATTCTTGCGCTTTGATTTAGACCTTTAAGCACTACTATAATAGTATACAAAAATAAAAATAAATTGAGGCTTAATGCCACTGAAGTCTGTGGGTACTTATTTTTTACGGGGAAATCCATTTTAAAGTCTTGGACGTCATAGGATATAACGATGACTCTATAGACCTAAATTTTTAACTACCTATTTAAAAACAATGCCTTTTCCTTATCGCTATAACGTAGAGGATTACGTAATATTTGACGGAATTAGTTCTGAGTGAGGAAACGGGTCTTGTGGATTTTTCTGGGAATAAATAAGTATCCACTGACATTCACACAGAGCCATCTAGCCCAATACTAAGCATTAGCCTGTAACATGGGTTCTAAACAACGAATAAACATACTTAACATACTTTTTTGTAACACAAACATAATATACATAGAAAACATCCAAACTAATACAAAACGACATGTTCATGCACACAAATGTTTGTACTGCCTAGGAATCAAACCCGGAAGCCTTGGTGTAATAACTGACCTCTCAACCATTACACCAGATGGATCGACAATATGTCGACATAAATATATCCACCGACGACCACACAGCGCCTTTTAGCTCCAATTAAGCTTGCCCTAGGGGCTCTAAACAACTGATAAGAATAAATATAATGTGTAAAAAAGTATTATATATAGAAACACCCAGACCAATGGAATGGAGTGGCTATCCGAGCACATGCGAAAAGTCGCTAGTGCTGTCTGTGTGAAGAAGGCAGAGTAATAGAATTCTGGACGAAACAAGGGGAACCAATGTTTAGAGATAGACTGCGAAATATTGAGAAAAATAGAGAGACGATCACAAAATCACTTAGAATACAGTATGGGACCGTAGCTGGCGTAGTACTAGGCAATTATGGTGCAATTGAAGCATTCCAGACGACCAGTGCGCATCATCATCATCATCATCAGCTCATTAAACGTCCCACCGAGGGGCACTAGCCTACCGTATGGGTGATTAGGCCATAGTCGTCCACGCGGGCCCAGTGCGGATTGGACGACTTCACACACAACCTTTGAATCTCTTCGCAGGCGTGCATGAAGGTTTCCTCACGATGTTTTCCTTCACCGTAAGAGCATCGGATAACGTACATATATTTTCGAAAATTCGAAAACACATTGGTACGTGTCGGGATTTGAACCTCACCCTCCCGTAGGAAGGCGACAGTCCACACCATTGAGCCACCGACGCTCAGAAAGCATTTGCCATAAACTATAGAATCCTTTACCAATATTATCTAAACGAAAAACGTACAGTTGGTATCTTTTTATTAAAAAAAATATAATTAAACTTCACCTGATCGAGTTTAGCAATAATTAACAGCGAGCGTTTCGTTATTTTCCAATAAAGTAAAATAATGTTAAATGAAATCAAGTTAATTAAATTTAGCTAAATGTTTATTCGTCCATTTTCCAGAAAGAAAAGACCCATTACTCATCTTATACATTATGTGGCATGTTCTAGGAGGTTGATATTATTCGAGACCTGGGCGTCATGGTTGACAACAGACTTAGTTTTACATCTCACATAGACACTATTGTTTCTAGAAGTTTTAGGCTACTCGGGTTTGTTTGCGTAATTGTAAAGAATTTAAAACAGCCCACAGTAAAATTTCTGTATATAATTGTCTTGTCAGATCATTGCTTGAATACTGTAGCTCAGTTTGGTTACCTTACTATGAAGTACACAGAAAGAATAGAATCAGTTAATAAGAGATTTTTGTGGCATTTGTCTTTCCAGGCCCATATGGCTAAGGAACTGGTATCATACTCACAACGATTAACTCACTTCAAAATTCAAAGCCTAGAGTCTCGTAGAACAACTGCGGATCTTAAATTTTTTACAAGATTGTCAATGGACAGTTTGATTGCCCTGGCCTTTTATCAATTTTACAATTTCATAACCTAAAAATTGCCTCCCCGCTAAAATAAATTATTTGTACCAAAAGTTTTAAAACTAATTTAGGACACTTTTCAGCCATAAATCGTGAGCAAAATTATTATACAAATTATCTAAGGAGGGAAATGTGATATATTTGGTGAATACAGTGCTTTCCTCAAATCAATTGCTTATTTGCATCAAGGTACACTGTAATTTGATTTCTGGTTTTTACCTAAATTATTTATTTTGTGTCCATAGCTATATTTTGTTTTTTATATTTTAAGCGCAAGTTTTTGTCTGTGAAAGCCGTGGCAGCCTATAATTAAGGCTTAAATCATGTATTCATGTGTGTCCAATACTGTAATTAAATTTACTAAGTGTATGTTCTTGTTGGTTGTCCAATAAATAAATAAATAAATAAATGCTAAGAAATACAAGCTCCATTATCAATAATGCTAACAAAATATATTAACATTTGTCCCGACCGGCGCACCGCGGTCTCACCGCAAAGTTCCTTTCCAGTGGGAATTCGGGATCAGTATATTATAAGCTATTTTACTGTTATATTTTATCATTATTTATCTATTTTTGTATGTAATTTAGACTAGAGGAAAGCTCTTAAGGTTTCCTGAGAGTGGTGTTAGTTACAGGCACAGATGAGACTGTCTTATTCAAAGGATTTAATTAAGAAGTAAGTAACTGATTGCCCTGTTTTTATTGGATATCAATGTAATTTATTTTTAATTTCATTTTATTGATTCAACGTTGATATTTATATTTTGACGTGATCTGAAATGAATATTATTTTTAAATTTTTTGAGTTACACATTCATACACGTTGTACGCGTTCATAATTTAGGTAGGTATTTTAATGGCTTACCTACAAAAAGAACATACGACGGAGAGTAGTAAACGGTAACATTTTTTCCCACAATCATAGGTATTGCTGTACTTCATCTTTACTTCTCCATTGATTAAGATTAAAATCGACCAGTCATCGGTCTTGCACTAGGACCGTGTTTATTATGACGTTAGGTATTTAAGATTTAATTGTGGAAAACTACGGTTTGGTAAAGTGTGTAAGTACTCGTATGAACTGAAATAATTTCATGATTTAAAAGGTAAACAGCGAAAGTTGTATCTTTGCTAGTAAAATATAACAAGGATGTGTAAAATGGAACATTTCATGGTTTGACTATTTAATTAAGTCTTACGGGTATAATTTTTGAACAATATTGTTAGAAATACATTAAAAAATAGTTAAAAAAAACATACCTTTGATAAAAAATCGAAATTTGAATGATAACAATCGTTACTGGCCGTTAAATGGCGCGGGAGATGGTGTCAGCAGCAGCGTGTCATGCGCCATGACGTAACAATTCGTTATCGCGAGCGGAATGTTCAAAGGGCGTCGTTTCATGACACAATTGTGACTAATATCCAGTACATCGCTCTTGTTAATGCTCTTGTAAACTTCCGAGACTAAAGGAATCTTTTTATACCTAGTAAAATAAAATAACCGTATACGGATTCGCATTCCAAGGGTCCTCGCGCGTCGAAGGCCATATCAAATATTAAAAATACGCAATATAAAAGCTTGGGTTCCAAAATGTTTTTCCAAAATCCATCAGGGCCTCGCAAAATATTCCTTGCCTATTAAGACAGGGCAACGTTCGGGGAAATGACAGGCACTTACTGTCATTAATTTCTAAACCACTTCTTGTGTCATGGTCACACGTATCATAAAGTGAACAACTATTCTAACGTTCACTTGATGACATAAAAACCCTTAGTTTAACGTTCTCATCATCAGCTTAGCTAGCGAGCTATAGTGCTCAGAGTGAGAGCCATCTGCGCTCGCCACTCGCCCAGTGAAGTTTTGAAGGCTATCTGCGCCCAACTGCGAAAAACCCTCCGAAAAAAGAAGTATCACCGTCACAGAAGTATCACATTGCCGATCCATTAGGCCAATGTAGGCACATTGGCTTCATAGATGGACAAATGAAAATGTCATTGGTAGAAATGGACGAAGCCCTTTTTTAGATTTGCTGGTAGAAGATGGATGAGGATAGTTATCAAGTATATAGCAAAATAGGTGAGAGCTAAGTGGACTGCGCCAGCTTTATGGCACTGCTCATTGGCCGCAAAATGCCTGTAGTCACTGGGCAGATGGATTGGTGACCGCAGTATGAACCAGTACGCATCCTACCCAAGATCTGACTTCATCGACACGAAAAGAAGGCAATTGTCTCATTGGACTGTGTGAGTATACATACATAGAAACAATTACAACAAAATGCTAACGTCGAGTTTTATCAAATGATCGTCAATTGATAGCTTCGGGGCAATTACAATAAATCTTTATATAAACACAGCTCTGTACCATTTACCTCATGTTTTATTAAAGGTAATTATCAAGAAACTGTAAAGAGAACATGACTTTATTTTATTAAAACGTTATTAAATGTTACGAGTTTATTAACTTGAATTAAAAGTGGTTATTTAACACCTTAACGCCAGTGGATTACATACTGTCTACAGCCACGTGACAACAGCGAAGTGTTTTCCAGCGTCTACAGTGGAAAACACTTCGGAAGACTTTTCGCTGTTAGTCGCTGATGGCCTTCACAGCTTCAACGGGTAAGTGGAGAGTGCAGTTAGCTTTTGGGCTAAAAAAGTTTATATATCAGGCTTAAGGGTGTAACTTAAAGCGACTCGAATCTCAGATTAGGGGCATTGCAATCAGGGCTAGGTAAACTTTTATATGTTTGGGCAGAGAAGCGACGCGGTACGTGCCGATAACGCGAGTAGTGACTGGTCGAACCTACAGGGACTAGCGTCTATTGTTTCTAAGAGGGCGCGTAGACACCGCAAGGGTTTGTCTTGAATAGCGTACGTCTTTCGGTCCGATGGACTGACGACTAGCTTCATCTTTTCTAGGTAGTTTCAAATATATTCCCTCTAATTTGATTGATTTACAATAGAGTTCAAAACCAATGAATTTTGAAAACCCCTTATGCTTGTTAAAGGTTTCACTTCAGAACTTGTCTGTTCGAACGGCCTGTGACATACATCACCGATCTTCCACTTGAAGTTATTGATCCGGCGTACAATGTTACTTTTTATATATGTATAACATGCAGTTTACTAGCATAACAGTAGGTAAATAAGTAAAGTAGGCGTCACCGTGGGTGGCCCCACCTGTATGGACCATTTAAAGTGTAATTTACTAGAAGCCCATGTTTGGGAACGTCTATTTACATAACGACCATTTATCCTGTTAGCGAGGTGAATTTATTTGCTGGTCTACTCACTTTGTATATTTTACACATAATTTGCCACTGATGAACCCAAAATTAATTATCATTTAAAAACTTGAAATTTTTTATCAATCTATGAACCAGCCTTTAATAATACGATTATGTAAAAAGGCATACGAGTATATGTAAATGCGCAATCTTTCTTTTTTATTCCAACTGTTACCTTATAACTGAAGTCAATTATTCTCAAGTCATCAAAATAGATTTAGCTTACTCAAGTACAGTGTGAATTTCCTAACACAGAAATTAAGGCCTTTGGTCACTGATGGTTTTCATAGCTTCACTAGATAATTGAAGAGTTTTCAGATAGTAATTTGTTTTTAGACAAATGGCCTTGGACGAAATCTCTGGTAAGAATTTTCGAGCCTAGCTCAGCTAAATGTTTTGGTCACGGTATTTGAAGGCGCTTAAGGAGCCTGCAGCTCGATCTTCAGCTTAAAGTTGTCTTTCAGTCAATGGGTGGAGTGTAAATAGTGCAGACAGTTCTCATCTTAAAAAAAATATGAAACGAGCCCATGGGCGTGTCAGAATAAAACTTGGATTCCGGCCAAGCAGGGTCAGTTTATGTTTAACGGGCTGGATGGTAGGATGCACTCAGCGCTTGCTCTCAGCCCGTCTGAGGACGATGCGCATTGACCTAGGGGAGTTTAGTCGGTAAGAGTCCGACATTATAGCCAGCGGGCAGTATACATGATGAATTCTCCTCTTCAAAAAAGGATCAGTTTATGTTTTGGGTTTGCGTTTCATTGAAACGATTAGGAGGTAATCTTTCTGGAAGAAAGCTCAATGAAGGATCATCAGAATTCCATACCTCTCGACGAAAAGCTACAAATGGAGAAACAAAACAAACCATTCCCAAGCATCGTGCATTCGCTAATAAAAAACTGCATTCACGTAACAACATCGCTATGACCTGCACCAATCAAGACGCAATAAATAACAGTCAGGCTAATATCAAGGCTGTATCGTTTGAGGAACAGTGATTTCACATGGAATGATAACGTCCATTCGGCTAATTAGTATGTTTATTAAAATGAGTGTGCAATAATGCAAATAGCATGTCTATTGACAGGGCTGTCAAAGAAAAACAAAAGAGTCACAGAGTATTTTTTTAATATTTTGTGCCAGCACGTCCTTGCCGGTCACTGTGTTCACTATTCAGTTGGTGAACATTTTAAATACATCAACGCCAGTGGCGTGCACTTCATATATGCATATAAGCAGCGCATACCCTGTGTTATATACATAAGCAATGCACTGTTAGTAGCTTTCAATACTCAATCATTTATTGCCAAACCATAATGTACATAAGATGTTACATAAAAAGTGAAACCAGTGCTATGGACCCTGTTGGGCAAGCAATATAAGGACTAGGAGAGAGGAAACATAACATTTGAAATCAGTAATTATATTAAATTTTATATAGTTGCATTTATTCTAAATAGCCAAAACATTTATTTTATGATTATGAGTAAAATATTCATTAATATCATAATATGATTTATTTATAAGATACTGTTTTAGTTTTCGTGTAAATATTATATCGTTACTTCAATTTTTTAATATATCAGGTTATTTACCTTTTGTTTTTGACTACTTGTTTTATTTTTATTCTGTGTCTGGTAATTTGTTATTTAAATTATTGTGGCCCATGAAAATGTTTCTTTCTTTCTTTCTAATTTATTTTATATTTTTACAGAAGACGTAAGTGTATAAGAAGACTTTATTTTCAATCGGGATGTTGGCAATACTAATTTATTTTTGTGTCTTAATGAATATTTACATGGAATGTAAAATTCACGTATTGTAAAAAAAAATGTTTTTCCGAACGAATATACATTGCTTATAAGACTATTTTTGATTGTATCCAAAGAGAAACCAGAGACATAGCTCGCTCTATCGAGCAACATATATGTTAAAACCTTCGGTTAAAACACATATAGAGCGAGCTATGTACCTGGTCTCTGTATCTATTGCGTGTGTTTTTTTTAAATTGACATCCTTACAAGTCGTAAGCCATAAAGTCAGTGATTGAAGCTGGCGCCGAAGATATTTACAACACGATAAAGATAACTTATCAAAATGTTACATAGATGGCGCCGCGTCTGACGCCGGCAGTTGTCAAAATAAATATTGGCGAACGACACGTTTCATAATTAATTTATTGTTGTAAACACAGTCTATGGTAGAAAATTAGTGCTGTGTTTGTTTTTAGTTTAAGCACGTGAGGTTTAAGAGAACCTTACAGTTTTATTTCAGCTATGGCACTGTTATGATACCTAAAGTAAAAAAAAGTATCATAACAGTGTTATCTCATATTATATTTTAATCTTTGGGCATTGTTTGGGATACTCTTTCACGTGACTGACCTGCATCTAAATAACATAACATAAATAAATAAAAAATGTTACTGTAAGAGACAAAGATCACACTTACCAATTTTTAGCTTTCTACCTTGAATTGCAAAGCTTCATACGAACTTCCACTCCTCATTATAGGGAAAAGACAAAAAGTAGCCTATGTCACACTCCATTCATAAATATTCACATCAATTCGACGAACGGACAAACAAATAGACTCACACTCACGTTTATAATATTAATAAGAAATGGTATTGTTTTATACCAAAAAACTATTCGACTTTCATTTAACTCATTTGCTTTTACCCTTTTTTTACTTGATTTACATTGTGAAAAAAAATCAATTGAAGCGTACAAACATTTAACTCTTCTTCGGACTGTACCAGTTGGTTATTCAACGACCTTAGGGTCATATTTCCATAGATAATCATATCTGCCGATTCCATTAGACTAGGATTTTCATAACGAGCTTGTAAAACTATAATTGCAGCTGAGACCAGTCCGGCGAGACGCCGGCGCCTCAGCACTCTATTCCTGACAATGCGACGTAAACATAGATATGTTATTTGCATTCGATCTGTAATGAGCCCTCGCTTGGTTTACCTGATCATATTATCACAAATATTACATGTAGAATACAATGAGAGATCAGTGTTTTCAAATTTTGCTATCTGTCGCAGCAACACATTTTAATATATTTTGCGTACATTTGCTTGTCTATAGCGGTCTATGGCGTCACATATTTGGGTTGTCAATTGACATACTTTTCAACATCATTAGCTTATAATGGCCCACTGCAGGTTACAGGCCTTCCCGCACAGTATAGCTATGGGGAGATCGGGGCCGTAACCCACCGCGCGGGCAAATTTTCTCTTCTTAAATAAGGCCGTAATGCAATAATAAAGTCATTTTCGGGAAACATGTCGTTAGTAAAATCTTCGTCATGTAAAAAACAAATTAGGATACAAAGAACCTTTAAAAATGCTCATTCCATCACGTTGTCAAGTTAATAAATGGAAAATCATGAGTGGTAGACAACAATGGACGCATTGGTTATCTATTACGGTTGGTTTACCTCGCTGACAAGACGGATTGCAATATTTTTCACTGTCCTGTTTTAGCAGTAATTAATTAATGTTAAATTATTGTCTTTGATAGTATTTTTAAGTTGTGCGAATTAAATTGCCCATAATTCGATAATTTATGTGCACAAAAATTTTAAGAAAAAACTGTTTACGTTTTCATTCACTGGCTTACCTCATACTGGAAAATTCTGCCGTTCATCTGAAGAGATACAGGAGATAGGCCTGGTGGATATGATTATTGTGTTTATTGTGAGAAAAATTAAGGAAACCCACCTTGTTTGACAACTATAAAGATAAATATTTAATCGGAGACAACACAAAATTCCGTAAAAGTAATAATAAATCGCTCCAAAGTAAGAATTTATTATAACCCTATGTAAATACTAGGAATTAGGAATACTGATATTCTCATCACCTGTTATAATATAAAAATATATCATTTTTTCTTTAGATCAGGTTGAAGTTAAATGTACAAATCAAAAAGATATTTAGGTAAATGACACTTTTATAGGTTGCATCCTAATATATTCAAATTCATAAAAAACAAACACATTAAACTCACCATTAGGTCATCCAAAAATCGCCCAACACATGACAAGTTTGTTACTTAATATATAACAAGCCGCACTATACACACTCTAGTTCATGAAATTTGACAAATAAAAATCTGGAGTGATTCCCCAAAGTCCCGGACACGCGCGGCTTAGACGAGGGTAGAGACGCTATTGGCGACTCATTTCCAATCTGAAGATGTCCGAATATAAACCCACCCCTTTGGGCTTAAGATCTAAATTTTATTTTCAAATGTCTGGAATGTGTAGTTTTAAAGAATCCTGGCATTGGTGTAAGATTGCGTAACGGTCAAGTTGCATAAAGAATCGAATATATTAAAATCCCTCAATTTTCTTTCTGAATCACCTGATTTTCCGAAAAGAAATATGATTTCGTGCTTGGGAGGGCTCGTTAGTTGTCGTTAACCAATCTAAATTGGGCCCGCGTGTTGGCTTACGGCCCAATCTCCCCATAGCTATGGTGTGCATAACAAAGGCTGATGATGATAATAAATTTCTTAAAGAAACACTTCACTTCAACACCTCGATACTAATCCATATGGATTTGGTTTCAGTTGCAACTACTTTAAAGATACTGTTTACCAATAAATTTTCACTTTAAAAGAGATAAATAGTTTTAACATCTCTATCCAAGATTTTAATCACTAACTTGTACTCGTAAAACTGTTTCCAAACTTACAATACTTACGTATGCGTGTGTTAGGTATCTGATACTAGACTTATTGTTTTTTTGTTCTTGAATTTAATCATTATTTTCGGTGAACTTATGTGATGCGTTAGCTAAACTCAACCTACTAAATTTCAAATATCTTAATTCAAAAATGCTTTATTCAATTAAATCTTGAAAGATGCTTATAAGAAAATAGAATCGAAGTTGATTATACTATTGCAAACAAAGTATTTACGTGTATTAAATTCTGTGTACGATTGCAAAATAAAGATCGCTGCTAGATCAGGGAGTCAGACTTGGAATCCAACCTGGACTTTTCCCTAGTTATTATTAGAATAGCAGTCATTAACACCAACCAATCCACACCAAACCCACGTGGCAAATTACGGTCCATCTACCCATGGCTATGATATATATTAAGTGTGTTCTTTTCAGCAGGACGTTTTTATGTTAAAATGTACAGGACGGTCAAGACGCTCACCTGATGGTAAATTATACGCCTGACCATAACAGAGCGGCATTGTAGGAGACCAACAACTGATATGCAGTTATTACTCTCCAACAATGCCGCACTACGCCCGACACCAGAGACAAATGATGTTAAGCCTGTAAAGTAAATTAAGTAGCTACAGCCCAAAACACAAAAGTGCGTAACACTACTGTTTCACGGATGATATCTGGAACTGCGGTAGTACCTACTGGACGACTTAGTATCGAGTCTAAAAAGTGGAACGTAATAGGCTGATGATAATAATATTGATCACTGTCGAGACATCAATCGAAAAAAAAATGAGAGCTAAAATTACATCACAACACATGCTTTCAACAGAAACCAATACAGATTATAAAACGTCGTGTCAACGGAATTGATCGTCAAGTTTATTAGTCTAAAGCTGAGTTCACACAGTATCCAGTGTGAAAATTGAAATCATCGTTGCTCCTACATATAGGTAAAGGTGATGTCATGATTTGCTAAGAAAATAATAATAATCATCAGCATTACAGTCATTATTAGACATTCGCTGATGGATATTGGCCTCCCTCCAATGAGTCTTCTTACAGGTAGCTAAAGCATTTATAAGAAGGTGTATAAACGTAGACATGGACAGGTTTCGTCACAATGTTTTCATTCACCGTGTGAGCGTCGGATAAACGTGTATAATAATTTTGAAATTTCTGAAGGGCATGTACACGTGGCGGGATTTGAACCTTTGCTCTCCTGATCGGAAAGCAACAGTCCATATCAATGAGCCACCGACACTCACTGTACTTTTTATAACTTAGTGGAGGATTTGTATGTACTACACCGCAAAAAAGTGTGATCGATTGTGTCTAAGGAAAAATTGGAGAGAGAGATATATATATAAATTAGGTTATTACAAAACCTTTTGTTGGCACAAAAAAGGTTTTGTGCCACCTAACTCACTTGGGGAAAGTGAAAGCTAAAATTATTTCGCGCAGGTTTTCTGGGAGGCCGTGGTTTCACTTGAAGACGAGCCAACCCTTCGTTCGAAAGCATGCTTCACCCACATTTAAACATATCAATTAAATTCGAATGTCTGTTTGTAATATAGAAATAACCGTTTTAAATACATGCATATGAATATATACTCGTATACGGAGTATACACCAAAATATACTGTCTGTCAGTTTGTACCGGGAATCTCTGAAAAGGTTGATTTTGACGGGACTTTTATAAGCAGGTAGTGGATGTAGTAAGGAAACACTTAGTTTGAAAATAAAACATAATTTTAGGATAATCAAGCGATTTTAATAGTTAGCTGACACTAGACAAAGACACAGGCATTTCACTGTGGGAGAATATTTAGAATTAGGGAGCACAGCTAGTTTAAAATAAAAATTAATAGTTAGCGTCAATGTGGACGCGTCGCCACACTAGGTGGGCTGCGCAGGCGCCGCATCCCACGTGACGGCGCCGGCGCACGCGCGATCAATACACGCTAAATATCGCCCATCGCATAATGCCACATTATGATATAGGCACATTAAGAAATTGGTTGTTTTTATAAATAACTTATACATGATGGCTTTTTTTTTTATTATCTTCATCGCCTTCAGAAAACATACAACAATAAATTTACATCAATTGATTTATTTTGTTCATACCTGCAAACATACAAAGATGGGATTGGCTTAATCATAGCCAATCCCAAACTATAACATTCCATTTATTCATTATTCATAGCCCCCCCCCCCCCCGCTGTATCTTGGCCCGTGATTAATTTTCTTAATTATTATTATTTTAATGCCTGCCTGCCTATAATAATATGCCTGCGTATATTTATGTGTGTATTCAATATATGTCTAATTATTTTATTTCATGCATCAAATAATAATATTTTATATTATGTATATTGTATCGTTTTGGACTTCATATGTTTCATGTTATATATATCCCAGTTCCCAGTTGTCCCAAACTAAGCATCTAGCACACAATGAGTTGAAACCCTCGGGCTATCGAGACCAATAAGCATATGATCCATTGATCAGCTGTTGGTGAGTTTTACCGCTGTACACGAATATTCCGGCTACTACAGCAAGGGTTCCGGGCTCGATCCTGGGCATTACAAAAATTCGTGTGCATGAACATGTCTGTGTGTAATAGTCTCGGTGTTTTCTATGTATAATATATATGTATGTTTTGCAAAAAAAAATGTATAAGTATGTTTATCAGTTGTTTAGTACTCTAACAACAATTTTCTTTCTTAATATTGGGCTAGATTGCGCTGTGTGTATGTCAGTGGATATTTATTTATATTAAGTCTCCTTCTTTACTCGCTCAATAAATCAACATAATTAGCGTATAACCTCACAACGCAGGGCACAGGCCTTCACACTAAGTACCTACTGTGGAGTGGTGGGCCGAGGCTGTGTAGTCGCTGTTAGTCCGTAACCTACCACACAGTCCAATGGGGTTGGTGGGTGTTTTACAATCCTTAGATAGTATCCAAGACAAAGGCTTAATGTTCTTGAAGTAGGAGGAAAGACTCGAGATACTATTTTGCGGCCTCCCTCTCGATCATATAATCTATGATCGAAGCACCCAACCTATGAACGATCATTGTGGTGGTTGGTTAACTTATGCAAACACAAACCGACTGATATAGCTGTTATGAGCCTTTAACAATTAGTTGATTTCAATCTGCAACCAAAAGTTACCGGAATGGGACAACTTCTTTCAAACTCTTCTTCGCTGGAGACTGGATAGATCGGCGTATCTGGCGCAAAATCGGGGAGACCTGTGTGCAGCAGCGGCTTGCGTTCGATGGATAGGAAACAAAAAACATTTTTATTGAATAATTGTATGAAACAAAGTTCCTATTTCACAGTTGTTCTGCAACACGTATGTATCGGTATTTAGTCTGCGTTAAAGCTGCGGCGTAAATCGTGACTATCGTCGAGTTTAATAATGCCTACCGGAGATACTTATGGTTTTATGTTTGTAGATTAAGAACTGACTGAGCAGCCGAATTTAGAATAATGAACTAAAAGATAAAACCAGTATAGAATTGGGTAGTTGACTGGGTTCAGATAAACATGGTACTCTAATTATCAAATTTATTTTAACCAGACATTGAAAACTGAGAAACATCGACACAAATTGTAAATACGTGACTCGGACGCTTGCAGTTTCTACGCAGAAGAGATTGAGATACCGCTGCACACGTTTTGTGATTGTGGTATTTTAAAACGGAATCGGAACAACCATTGGGAAACTCCATAAATTTCTAAAGTTGGGCACATATATATTGTGGAATGAGCTCAACTTTTTTTATGGTACAAAGTGTACAGAGGGCCAGGAGACGCTCCTGATGGTAAGTGATACGCCGACCATGGCAGAGTGGCATTGATGAAAAACTTACAATTGATAGACAGTTATGATTCTCCATCAATGCCGCACTGCGCCCGTCACCCGAGATAACAGATGTTAGGTCTTTTATACCTGGTAATTTTATAGCCACAGTGCCCTCGTCCCGAAACATAAAAGTGCATAACACTTCGATATCACGGGACGATAATATTTTCTGGCGGTGGTACCTACCTAGACGACTCAGTACCGAGTCTACCACCTTGTAGAACTTTGGATTAACTTTATAAGGGAAGTAAAACTCAAAATATATTTCCCGTGGGGGTGATCGATGGAATGTATGCTTGATTGCTAACTTATTATAGAATTCCATTGCGATATTAGAGTTTTTGTTATTATAGACTTGTCATGTTGATTTACAGTCACCCATCTATATTTTGTCGCCGGATTGAATGATTAATCTTCTACTACACATTGTTGGCCAGCGCACGTGGCTAATTTATTCGCTGTCACAGTCGATTACAATTAATCCCTTCGTGTCCATTTTGTCTGTTCAAATTGTATTTGCCCGATAAACATATTTGTTAAACGTACTAAGGTACTTCGAAATGTTATTGATATGAAATGAAATATATCCGTCTTTTTTAAGTAAGCCAATGTATTTGTGTAGGTAACATAAAAGCTGGTGCCGGTTGACAATCGGCTAACTTGAGTTATAAACATAAATCTTCATTTTTCAAAAGGAGAGTTAAGTGGTTGGTTTCGGCCACAATATTAGGATGGTACTCATAGGGTTTAATACCTACTTATCAATGTTTATCACCTTCAAGTATTATTGATTCTAGTCCTTGTACATGTGAGAAGTAACTACAAGAATTTGAACGCTACACTCTCAAAGACAAAAAAAAGTTTTCTACCGGAGGACAACAAAAATCTAATATTTGTGGGGATAGTCATAGGTTGCGTATCGAACGTTTTACCATTTTTCTATTGGCTAAAGATAATATATACCTCTAAACTATGTGTCTCCAAACATAAAGTTTGGAGTAGTTTAAATATACTTCTACAATCTTCTTGAATGCACAGATCGATAACGCTTGGGTACTTTGACGATATTCGATGGGCTATAACACCGAGCTGATGGCTATGACGTCACATCTGCGGTCGGTTCCATTACACTGAATGCACCAGCGGTGTCGATACGGAGACGCGAGCGTTCACACGATGCTTTCTCTATTTTTGCGCTGACCGCAAAATATCATCTCCATCCGACTAGCGTCTCGCCGTTTGTCGGTGTTATGTCGAAGTGAGCCAGTATTGAATATCATTAAATATAAACAGATAAATTAAAACCATCAGACACATACATCGCCACCTATCCCTAAATTTTTTTTTTTTTTTAAACTATAACAGGCAAACGAGCAAACGGCTCATCTTGATGGAAATGTCACCGCCGCCCATGTAATTTGCAATACCAGAGGGCACTGAAATGCGTTGCCGCTTTCAGCAGGGAATACGCTCTTTTTTGAAGGTCGCCGGGTCGTATCGCTCAGGAAATATCTCGGCAGCAACTGATTCCACAATTTCGTCGTTCGTGGCAAGAAATTACGACAAAAACGCACTGTCGAGGACTTCCATTCATCTAGGTGGTGAGGATGAAATTTTGAGTTTTGCCTCGAAGTGCGGTGGTCAAATGTAGCAGCCGGAACGAGTTCGAATAATCCTCAGAACACTCCCATATATACGCGGTAGAAGATGCAGAGCGAGGCCACATCTCTACGAAACCTAAGCATCGAGCCGATCGGAAATAACCGGATCGTTGACGATCCGAGCAGTGCGTCTTTGAATGCGGTCAAATGGAAGAAGCTGGTAATGAGGCGCACCTGCCCAAAGGAGCAATATTCCATGTGGGGACGTATTTGCGCCTTATAAAGTTGCAAACGATGCCCGACATGAAATATCGCTTCGACCTGTTATTATACCAAGACACTGCTCGAAATGTCAACACCAGAGAATTCCAATACTGGCTGCAGGTGATAGGGAGTTCTTGGAATTTAGGCGATACGACAATGGCGTTTTTTTTGGCGGTAAACGCGAAACTTTGTTTTAAGGGGGTTAAACTGAACCAAGTTCTGACGACCCAATCGGAGACCCGGTTAGAGAACTCTCGACCTTAGACACAAGTTGATTTCGGCAATCAATGACGTCTTCCTGAGAAAGATTTGCACGACCGGTATATAAGGCATCACCCGTACTATCATCTGCATAGCAATGAATGCCACTTATCAGTAGCATATCATTAATATGCAAGAGAAATAGCGTAGGCGATAGCACACAGCCTTGCGGGACACCAGCGTCCACAGATTTAGAGACCGAGCATGCACCATCGACAACGACTCTGATGCATCGATCTGATAGGAAGCTGGTAACCCATTTGCATAAAGTCTCAGAAAGTCCATAGGAAGACAGCTTAGAGACGAGTGCTTTATGCCATACCCTATCAAAGGCTTTCGCCACGTCCAAACTTGCAGCAAGCGCTTCCCCCCTGCTCTCCAAAGCCATGGCCCATCTATGCGTCAAGTACGTCAGAAGATCTCCAGCAGAGCGACCCCTACGGAACCCGTATTGTCGGTCACTTAAAAGCTGGTGATCCTCTAGATAACGCAGGAGTTGGCAAATTAAGCAAGGGCATGAGATTTGATTAAAGAAAGAAAGAAAGAACATTTATTTGACCCACAAACATACATTGACAATAGACGATACAATTTACGTGATTGACAATAATAAGTATAATTAAAAATTAAGAGAATAAAAGAATTGTTACACTGATTAGGAATAAAAACAAAGCACAAATATTAAAAATTAAATGTGGTCAAAGGGGCCACGCCTCAGCTTATGTTGCCGTGTGTTACATGTCTTATGCCATGTCCTTAAAGTAGAATAAAATAAAGAAAGCATTAACACTTAAAATGTAATGATAAAACATTATAATTACTTTCACATAGATAACAGTGTGATTTTGTGTGGTATGCCAAAATGGTGTTTAAAAAAAGGTGGTTTATTCTTCTAGTTCATTCGTTAACCTTCTCTAAAAACCTGATGCTCAGTAAATATGGCTCTGAGCGATCACACGGTTAGGATCGGCGTGTACTTATGTACGAGTGTTAATTATTACAAGAAGGCAAACCCGCAATTCACCTGATGGTAAGCGATACCGCCCTACCATCTGTGGACACTCGTCTCTTCGAAGGAGAAACGTCGGCGTTAAGAATGCCGACGTTGCACTTGTCAACAAGATCAAGGTCAAATTATTAAAAGGTACAGGGAAAAGAAACAAAGGAAAGGAAGTGTCGGAGTTTTGGGCCTCGAACAACCTCATTCACACTAAGCGGTGTTTACACTATGGGCATGGTGATACAAGAGAAGGGTCACTTTAAATAACATTGTAATTTGATGACGATCTGAGATGTATTATGTTAATGTAGATAGAATATTTTCGATGATTACTCCACGTCAAAAAGTCTTAGGTCATCGTGACTTCAGTCGCTTCTCTGTCTCACTAACTGAAGTGGCATGGTAGGTACACTAATATCAGCATTGGTAAAGAAAGCCATAAATTGTAGAACA
>PQWD01003163.1:0-21933 GCA_019425675.1 Leucinodes orbonalis
TTTTTATTTTATTAGTTCTTTTGAGGCAGGTACTTAATATATCAGTTAATTGTTAATCTTATTAGATATTTTTTATATTTGTTTATGTGATCGAATTCAGTCACAATGCGTTTTTGTTATATATTTAACAGTATTTCTAGTTATATAAATTTAATGCAAATGTTTGGTTGTGATTGATTTAAAAAAGAATGGATAACCTTTTTTATATATTGATCGCGACCATCATCGTTTAAAAGTTTAAGATTGTAAAATATCATACTTTGTCCCGGCCATTTTGTACAAATAACAAAATGGGTTATGTATATGTATGTAAAGAACTAAGTGTAACATGTTTGTATAAATTGTTAAATTTTGTGTAATCTTGGAGATCAATAAACTTTATTTAAAGGGATGTTACCAACTTTTATTTTTAGTTAAATTGCAAGTCGTATGGTTGTAAGTATAGAAAACAAGCAATTCGATGATTAAAGGAGTTATATCTACATGTATGCCTAGTACAATGTGTACAATAGTCAGATTTGTCAGCATTAAAATTGATTTGCAATCTCATATAATATAAGAATAATAATGAATATTAATGGGAATTTTGGAATTAAAAAACGTTAAACAAGGCACACTTCAGTGTTTATTTTAAATAGTATAATTTTTTTAAAATAATAAATTTAAATCACCTTAAACGAAATGGATTTCAAAACACCATTAGTGTATGACGTCACTCATGTTATGATATCTTACTTAGAGGTTGAAGTTGTTGGAAAAGGTGAATATTAAAACCTATAAACATTTAAAGAAAACATTGTCTAAGTACGAGTTGGACTCGCTTAAGAAGGATGCCGTAACGTAGCAGCTAGAAATAAAATGTAGTGTCTGTAAGTGAACACGTTGGCATAAAACATGGCCAAAACTGTTTTTTTTTCGGAGTATCGATAATTATATTTATCACTTCTTATTGATGAATAAATCGGATAGTCGATGAATGGTTGTTGATGCATAGTCGAATAATAATAAAAGTTGATGAATTGCCGAGGACTTCTTATCAGTACTTGCGCGCCCACTGCCTATAGTGCGTTCACAGTTATTTTACCTCTAGCCGTAAAGTTGGCTAAATTGCTGTTTGGGATGCCATATTTGGTCTTTACTATTTCCCTTAGATTTATTATTTCCACTATTGTGAATTACATGTTTTAATTGAAATAAATACTTATTTATAAAGAGGAAACTGTTTGTACTAAATATAATTAATAATTTGTGTACTCATAATTATGAAACAAGGGATATATTATATATACATAATATACAAGTATTCATAAAACAATGAAAAAACAAATAATATTTAGGTCGATAAGAAAGCGAAGAAGCAATTATCAATAATAATAATAAATATCGTTTATTGTATAAGTATTTCTACTTTTTATTCTGAAAAAGCTGAAAAGAAAAGCTTTTAAGAAAAGCTGCAACCTTACTTCGTTATGGTATTAACATTATTTTCAGATAATATTGAATTATAAAAAAAATATGCACTTGATCATTTTACATTTCATAACATATCCAATATTAAATAAATTTGCAATCAGTATTTTTTTAAATTTAACAGAGCCATATATCCCATTTTAGATCCATTTTATTTTGACATAGTTAAAGCACACATAGGTGGAGGCTGGATGAGGAAAGCGGAGGACCGGGATATCTGGCGCGAAATGGGGGAGACCTATGTCCAGCAGTGGACTGCGATAGGTTGAATAGGAAAGCACACATTATCAAAATAAAATGGAAACATTGTTTTTGCATATAGATTTTCAAGCAATATTTATTCACAATATGACAGACTGCACCATGGAAAACGGCAAAAAACTTATTGTTGGCAACACTATTTTACACGTCAGTCATGGCGGCAAACCGTATATGATACTTTTTAAAAAGGGTTTAAGAAGGCTTTTTAAGAAGCTTTTCTCGCTTTTTTCCTTGAAACAAATACCTTACACGACAAACACAATTATTCTCGCATGCCTCAAAATCCTTTTGGCAGGATTTAGGCCTTAATTAATACTAAAACATAACAATTGATAAATCTGACAAGACAATCGGAACTCAAAATACCAAACCAATACAAAATGTACGCTGACATGTGTCAGAGGTAAAATAACTGTGAACGGACTGTAAAGTCTATTTCACGAAACAAGTCCCGCGGCGATTTGTGGAACTAAATTAGACAGCTCGGCCTTAATGTCGTTTGCCAATTCTATGAATTTGGTTGTTGTAATAGATTTCGGCGAGTTTTTAGCTTCATCAAAGCTTTATATGGATTGTTCATGATACCGATTGTTGTGACAAATTTCGTTTTGGGATATTTTACCAACGTTGAAACCGTTCTTGCAAGCGTAATAAAAATCCAGGTAATTTAATACCACCCAACCAACTTTACATGAGACTCGCGGACATAATAGGTACTTTTCAGAGTTGCCATATAAATATTTTATCCGATCAAATTCATCTTTGATGGCTTCCATTTATGCAAATAAACAACCAAAATTAAGTGAATCATGGGCAAGTTTAGATTTGGCAAGAACCATACTATAAGTATATGTAGATAAATCATTTAATTGCACTAAAAGACAAATAACCCCGATCCCTCAAAGTAGGTTACTTCAATGCCAATGGGCTAACGTCGCAGCGGACCGAAGTATTCTCCTTCCTCCGCGATCACCAACTAGACGTATTCCTGGTTCAAGAGACCTTTTTGAAACCCGCCGCGCGGGACCCTAAAATTGCAAACTATAATCTAGTGCGCAATGATAGGACATCTTCTGCCTTAGGAGCCACCCTTATCTACTACAAAAGATCACTATTGTGTACCTATGGACCCCCCCAAACTAGAACATTTAGAAGTGTCCG
The DNA here is from genome assembly GCA_019425675.1 of Leucinodes orbonalis. Lineage (NCBI taxonomy): Eukaryota > Metazoa > Arthropoda > Insecta > Lepidoptera > Crambidae > Leucinodes > Leucinodes orbonalis. The sequence goes on from PQWD01003163.1 coordinate 2,893, forward strand.
TATGTAGGTTAACTATGACCGGGAGCGATCGACCGGCGCGCCGTTCGGTCGATCCCTCCCACGTCAGGTAACGCTATTCGGGCGTTCTATTCCGTGGGAAAAGAATACCCGATACCTAGGCGTCACTCTCGATAGTGGTCTAACCTTTGGGCCGCACATCAGAACAGTGCGCAACCGGGCTGCATTCGCGCTCGGGCGCCTACATTGCATATTGAACGCGCGTAGTAAATTATCCCTTAGTAATAAGGTGAGAATCTACACGGCGTGCATCAGGCCCATAATGACGTATGCCAGTGTGGTATTCGCACACGCCTCGTCCAAACACATCCATAGGATACAAGTCATTCAGACGTCCATAGGATACAAGTCATTCAGAACAAGCTCATGCGTAGGGCCACGGGAGCGCCGTGGTTCATACGCAACTTGAACCTTCATTTAGACTTAGGGCTGCCTACGATTTCGCAGTACCTAAAGTTGGCGTCCAAACGCTTCTTCGACTCGGCAGTAGCGCATTCAAACCCGCTCATTGTCTCCTCTGCTGATTATTCAACAACAGCAGCTAATAATAATAATATTTAACCTCGCGCGCGTAAACGTCGGCGTCCACGGAACGTGCTAGACGATCCGGACGACCCTATCACGGTCGCCGCCGCATCGGCGGCCGAAATAGCTAAAACACTAAGATTACACTCCACAAACCGAGAACCGAGACTCCGCCCCGCCGGCGGAGCCATCGTCGCGTGTCACTGCGTTCTAGGTTCGCACAGTCCCTATTCGCGTAACCGGCATGTGCCGGGCCGCTTTTCAAAATTGAATTTGCAAATTGGCAAATGAAGGAAAATAGTATCACTGAGTTGTCTCAAGAAGTCTGCGTAAGGTTTCAATAAAGTCCCACATCTTTACTTAAACTAGCAGAGTGTTCATATATCGTCTATCATGATCATCACTCATCATCATCATGTTAATCACTCATTTATTCATGAATCAAACAAATGAAAATTTACTAATGACAAGGCAGCATGACGTATGATCTTAGCCTGTTTCAAATGGGACGAATTAAAGATAGAAACTGTCAGCTGTCAAGTGATAAAAATGTTAGTGCCTGTGGCTGAGATCTTTAAACTAGCCTTATTTTAAATCTTTATTGTATTATTTGTTATTAATATAATTTTAATTTGTTTCTGTCATGTTCTGGGTATATAATCTAAGATTTGACTGCGCAGAATTGCAATTTCAAGATAGGCAGAAATAAAAATATGTGCATCCACGAAGTACCTATTACTAAAATACAATGGCTCAACAAGGTCGTCTTAAGCATATGTCGAACCGCGTGACGTATCAAAATAGGCGTGTTAAGTACATCTGTTTCTCGGAGTGACCACTGTTTAAAGTTTAACCACCGGCCCCCCAAACCTGACATATTTTCGTCCGTGTTGACGGGCTGAGAAATGTATTCAGAGAATCTTTCCGTTATTGCCCACCAGTGGAATTGTACTTCATTTTTCTCGCCATCCCCACTATTGAAATAAACTCAAATTAGTTGTGATTGTTGTAAAAATAAGAACCAGATGTTTTTTCCTTGCTCCTTTGTGGTTGTTAGTTGCAACTAGGGTTACCATATCTCAGGATTTGTCCTGAGATTTCAGGATTTTTCGACTCTTCTCAGGATTCCGGCCGGATTTAGCAAATCTAGTGATATCTCAGGATTTTTAATAAAATACAGGTTACATTTTAAAGATCTCTCTTATTAAACTACTAAAAATAATCTTCTTTTGGTAACAATTGCAGTTAAAATCAATACTTATGTATTAATTTAAAACAAACTTAAAATAATCTTCTTTTGGTAACAATTGCAGTTAAAATCAATACTTATTTATTGAAGTAAAACGAACTAAAAACAGTCTTCTTTTGGTAACAATTGCAGTTAAAATCAATACTTATGTATTAATTTAAAACAAACTTAAAATAATCTTCTTTTGGTAACAATTGCAGTTAAAATCAATACTTATGTATTAATTTAAAACAAACTTAAAATAATCTTCTTTGGGTAACAATTGCAGTTAAATCAATACTTATTTATTGAAGTAAAACGAACTAAAAACAGTCTTCTTTTGGTAACAATTGCAGTTAAAATCAATACTTATGTATTAATTTAAAACAAACTTAAAATAATCTTCTTTTGGTAACAATTGCAGTTAAAATCAATACTTATGTATTAATTTAAAACAAACTTAAAATAATCTTCTTTGGGTAACAATTGCAGTTAAATCAATACTTATTTATCGAAGTAAAACGAACTAAAGACAATCTTCTTTTGGTAACAATTGCAGTTGCAGTTAAAATCAATCCTTATTTATCAAAGTAAAACAAACTAAAAATAATCATCTTCAATAATCATCCTTAAAAATAATGTTACTAACATTTGCAGGTAAAATCAATACTTATTTATCCAAATAGGTACTTAATTAGTTTTGTCGTATTTAATATTTGAAGAAACTTTTTTAAGTAAATTCTTTTCTTTGATTATTGATTTATAAAATGCCTCACAAGTTAAACTCTTCAAGTTATATTGAACTAAAAGTAGAGCTCGAATTGAAGACACGTTTAGTCGGTTTCTTTCTTTCGACCATTGAGCTCCCATGATAGAAAAAACTCTTTCTACGTTTGCATTTTGAGCTGTTATTGCAAATATATATTGACAAATGCGCAGTATCTCTGGCAATCGTGAAATACCTATTGTCTTGAAAATGTTTGCCCACAACGCATGAAGCATTACGTCAAAAAATGCTTCTTCCTGTTTTGTCAAAAAACTATTCAGAGATGCAATTTCATCGAATAACTTCACATCATCTATGTGTATTCCTTTTCCATTTAGATAATGAATTGATAAAGCAATCTGATCAAAGTCGATCATTTGGCCCTTTTTCAGCATCAACCAATTAAAGACTTTGAAATCATCTAAAGGCGTCATCCACTTGATCAGATATTCTACGCAAGTCTTATACATATTTTTAAGGTCATGCTTGAAAACTTCTTGGTTTTCCGCAGTGCACTTAGCCAGCAACTCTCGCACTTTAAGTGGCATGAAGTTTGCGTTCGCTCGTGCAACTAAAATTTCATGTGTGGATTCGAGGATTCTTTTAATATCTAAAACAGAATTGTTTTCTTTTTCGATGTCTTCAATTTTCGTCTGAAATATTGACATCAATGAGTGAGCAAGAAATAAATAAACTTCGCTGAGTTCATTTTCAAAAAAGTTCTTCAAAGTAATTGGTACACCAGTAGATAAAAAGTACTGCTTCAACGGTTCATACATCTTCAATATTCTTTCGATCGCTGGAAACAGACTAAGCCATCGGGTCTTGCTATGAAACAATAGTTTCTGATAATTGACGTCTATATATTCGCTGATATCCTTCAACGCCTCCGTGCGTACGGTGTATACGGAAAAATAATTAAACAGCTTCATTACTACAGATTCTATATCAATATGCAGATTATCAGTGCCATGTTGAATACAATTGTGTAGTATGTGCGCTGGGCACCCAACTCCTACGATATCTTTGTCCAGAAAGTTTTTTAAATTAGTCCAAACATTTTGTCCCGGTTGCCGATTTACTCCGCCAAAATTAACATTAGCGTTGTCTGCTGTAAATGATACACATTTCATCAACAAGTCGTACTTTTGCAAGCTTGTTTTAATTATCTCTGTTATAGTGTTAGCATTTTCATTGGGTGTGCTCAGCACATCCAGCAGTTTGGTTTTAATTCCTTCTTGCCAGTCGAAGAATTGTATCATAATAGGAAATATTTTTTCAGCACCGTGATTACTTGCATCTGTGGAAACGCCCAAGAAGTTGACATTTTGTAATGAGACTTGTACCTGTTCAATTACCCACGGAGATATCACGCCCGTTACAATGGCCTCAGTCTTCGTTCGTGCACAAGAAATACTCTTCGCAGTGTTGGAATCGGCAAATATAGCCTTAACCAGTTGGCTGGTGCAATCCATAGATTTAAATGACTGGTGATGTTTCACTGTGTGGAAAGCTAAAGTGGCTTCAGCGGCGGATATTTGGTCTGTCAGTCCAGAACTTTGTGGTTGAAATAAAGAGTCGATTTTGGTGTTACTTGAAACAGTCAGACTATTTTTTTTATGTTTTTCCGTTAGGATATGTTTTTCAATATCAGCACCTCCCTTGAACTTAATTGAAAAATGATTGTTACATATTGAACAAAACACTTCGGTAGGTTCTCTTCCATCTTTCATAATCGGAAATCTTTGTTTTAAAGTATCTGTGAATGTACACACGTATCGTGGTCGTTTGGTACTTGAAGACATTTTAACTCGTATCCATGATGGATGGATAATCCATCCAACAGCTCCGATTCTCGCTCGCTCGCCCGTCCCGTGGTGACACTCAATGAAGCGTAATCCAACCTTCGCAATGGCGCAAGACGAACTGACTGAGTGACCGACCGAGCGAGCGGCAACCGCGCTGCGGGGCGACGGGCGCCCCCCTCCTCCCTCCACCCCGCTGTTTTGAGTGCGATGTACATACAAGCTTGCAACGCGTCGCGTAAAACGCGTATACAACGATAATAATACGTTTTTGAGAGAAAATTCTCATCTGTAGAAAATCTCAGGACTTTTCCATGAAATCAGCCTTTCTCCGGACTTTTGATTTTTTCATCTTAACCTAGTTGCAACTGAGAATTGGTAGTGCTTCTTGGATAAAATAATCATTTCATCCATAACACTTAGTTCATTCAATCTTTGGTATGGGTGTGTTGCCATTTCCTTAATTTAATAGATCATATCTTCATATGACACATGGAGATGGTGCATGCGAGTTTTCTATGCTATTAGTTCCACAATGTAGTGTTCCGTCTTATGAATTGATTGCCATTGAATATGTCTGCTGATCTACATGTGTTCGAATGGGATATTAAAACTACATTATCCTTTCCTTGTATAGAATATAGATGAAGTATTAATATGGGGTGGGGATAATTATTTCTAAAACAGGTTCACAGATCATTAGTACAATATGCTTTACACAATGGTTTTTTGTAAAAAAATGTTAAATAACTTTGTAACTTATATATTCCTAATTCATTCTTAATCTTAATTAGGTCATGTAACAAGAACATGGGATTTACAATATTAGGGTGGGAAACTCCTAATTGTGAAAATGAAATAGCGTTTTCAATATCACTTATGCAGTTATACAGTTGTTGCAAACATTTTTCTATCTGAGTTTATATATATGAACAGTTATGCTCTGTTTTTGCAACCTGTCAACCTTATCTCCTATTTTAATTGGTAGTGTGTTTGTTCCTATGTTACGATTTTGTATGGTTTTCTGCTTATCCGTTGCAGGTATGTCCAATATTACTTTCTGAACATTTCCCATAATTTGTTTATGTTTGTTTACATATTCCTGATAATATTATTTTCGAACTGAAGTTCTTATGGATTTCTTTTACTTATATGCCCTAATTATAACTCAAAGGGAGTACCTGTGGCAGAATGAATACTATTGTTATATGCTATGTCTGCATATTTCATTATGTTTGATGGCTTATCTTTATCTGTAATATGTTGGATACATATCATTTCACCTAAAGTTGAATGTAATCGTTCTATGGGCGAGTTTTAATTCGGGTTATATGGGGTACAACCATACAATATATTAAAATGTATTAAAATATTGTGCATTGCACAGATTTATCCTATAACTAGGTTATCAATTTTGCATCTGAGTCTGTAGTTATATTTTGGGGAACACCTATTATTGAGAACAACTAACACAGAGTAAAAGCGTCTCAGTGTAATGAATGCTCTAAACTGTGGTAAGTTGCCACTTTACTTTTTTTTTGTGGTAAGCTATGTCTAGTTTATGTGTGTTTGGAGAAATTGTCTATTATAGTTAAGAATGTAACTCCGCCTATACTATACAGAGCCATAAACATATGCGCCCTCAGTTTATGGGGCGTTATGTGTCACAGGGTTTCTTTCATATTTGCATTTGAGACATTTTTCGCACTTATTAATGATTCTTTGTATGATCAGCAACAACAAGTTAGGCTAATGATAATATCTATGTAACTGTTTGTACGTCTCCTGAATACCACGATGAATTGTTTTGCCTTCATGGTACTTTTTTAAAAGATCGGTTTGTTCTAGTAGGGTCAGGAAGGCAACAGTGACTCACTTTTTTTCCGAAGCTTAAAAAAAATAGATATCACTTTAATATTGGCCTAAAATCTGCTCACATTTTAGATACACTATTGAACTGTGACTGAGCACTCATAATTCTCCATTATTTATAACTTATGTCAAATTAGGAACATAAAACAAAAAAAAATTAACTGAGCCACTGTGGACAACTAGGTGTACACACTGACTCACTGTTGTGGTACACAGTGGTTCTAGTGGTACACGGTGTCTCGGCGGTATTTATAAGAAAAGATAATGCCCATTTAGCTTGTAACAGTTTTGTTATTATTAGAAATAATAACAAAACTGTTACAAGCTATTTTTATTATAATCAACACGACTTTTAGGACTTTTTAGCAAAATAATAAGATCTTAAGTAATTTCAGTCTCTTCGTTAACAATTTTAGTCTTTTTATCAATTAACAACCTATGTAACTAACATATTAAAATCAAAATTACTCAAAATAATATCATATACAATGATATGAGCCTATAAAATCAAAGGCAGCTAAATCCAAGTCTGTCAAATAATCAGTAAGCTACAAAAATCGATAATTTTGTTCAGGTAGCTACAATATTCTATATTTTAAGCTAGATTTGTAAAGAATTTGAATATTAGAAATAATCTGAATTTTAATTAATAAAGCTTCCTGTATATTTGAGTACAAAGTGAAAATAAAATAGCATTTAGCTGGCTTTGATTCCAACTATAGGATATTACTGTATTTGATTCTGACTAACTGGATATAACTTAGTTTGATAATTACAGTCGCCATTTTGAATCCTGCGGATTAGTGATGTTCTTAAACGTTCGATAAAGTAAAAACAATAACAGTATATTATTTTACAAATTTTAATCAATTTTCAATTAAGTAAGTGAAATATTTGCATTTATAGTTTTATCATTATTATATGCTTAAGACAGGTGTTTCTGCTATCCCTTCACAAAAACTTTCTTCTAAATTTTCATTTCCTTCAACCGATGGCCCTCTAATAATACCTAAGTAAAATTGTAAGTCTTCTCTTTCTTGCCATTCTAATCCAAAATGTTTTGTCAACAATTTCTCAACATCGGTTATTTTGCCTGCGACACAGGCACTCCCGTTGGAATGGTGGTAGTTGGAGCATACTTGTTTTTTTCCAGTTTTGCAGACATTAAAGGATTTATTTGAATCTGAATTGTAAAACTGTTCACCGCGGATAACTGTGTTTCCTGAAATCTTAGATCTTTTTATAATAAATCTCTTGCATTGGGTTATTTTGAATGGCCATTTCGCTGTCGGCTTAAAGACTTCTTGAGCGGCCGTTTTGAAGTCAAATATAATAATATCCCTTAGATTCGTGACCGTCGCCACTAAATAAATAAATAAATAAATAAAGCTCACGCCTTGTCCCAGAAGGGTAGCAGAGATGAGAAACGCCACTTGCACGGTCCTGACATACTTCCCTAGCTTCAATCACATCCATCAATCTTTTCATACAAGCTCTTTATTCCTCTTACTTGGGACCCCAGCCTTCTTAAGACTTGACCAATTGGTCAAGGTAAGTCCTTCTGGTCGTCCCCTGCTCGTGTATCCTTCCACATTCGCACAATGCACCTGCTTTGCTATTCTTTTTTCACTCATGCGCTCCAAGTGTCCATACCATCCTAACATACCTCTTTCTACTTTGACACTACATCTACTTTCAGACCACACTTTTCTCTAATAACAGCATTCCTAATCCTGTCACACAATTTCACACCACATATTTGTCTTAACGATCGCATCTCTACCGCATTTATTTTACTTTCGTGCTTCTTCTGCCATACCCAACATTCACTACCATACGTCAACGTAGGAACCAGAACAGCATTATGTACAGCCATCCTTGCCTTTTTAGACACGGTTTGGCTGCACACAAGGCCGCTGATTGCTCCGTTAACCGAATTCCCTTTCATAACTCTTCGTTCAATGTCTTTATCACACTTACCATCTCTTGTAAACACGCTTCCCAGATATACAAACTCTTCTACTTGTTCAACTTTCTCGCTTTCAATCATAATCTCGCAATCAGACATAACTTCATCTCTTTCAAAAACCATAACTTTCGTTTTTCCAACATTTACTTTCATATTCATTCTTTTAAACGATGCATTCATAATATCCATCATCTTCTGCAACTCGGACGCCGACGATGCAAGAATTACTTGATCATCGGCGTACAAGAGGCACTTAATGACGGTTTCTCCCATTCTCAGTCCATATTCACTCTCCCGCAGATCTTTCAGACATTTGTCCATGAATAAATTGAAGAGCCAAGGTGATGCTACACATCCCTGTCTAACCCCCCTTGAGATGTTAAACCAGTCCGTGTAAGCACCACCCAGTCTAACACATGCCATGGAATCAGCGTAAAGCGATCCCAGTGCCCGTATCAGCCAGCTCTCCAATTCAAACTCGGACAACACATTCCACAACTCATTTCTATCCACTCTATCATAAGCCTTCTCTAGATCAATGAAGGCGCAGAACAACCAGTGATTGCGTGAACCTTCTTTGTGCTTGCAGAAACTTTTCTACATTACCGAAAACTCTTGTCCGGGCATAAACTATCCCTGTTACGGAATATTATTTAAATGCGTTCGACAGAAACATTTCCAATAGCCATTTAATAGCATACTTAGCATTATGCTATTCTTGTTTTGCCCGCCACATCCATCAGCAAATAAGCTATGACGAGATACTTATAAATTCGTTTATTTAATCGATCATAGACGGCTGATGCTATTTGATTTACGTTTTTACCAATTCATTTCCGTCCAGTATATGCAAAAGTTGTGTTCTTGTTAAGCTTGTCTTTAGAGATCCTTGCACATTGTGAAATTAAAAAATAAAATTGTCGGCTGTAGTAAGCACTTTGTCTGGAATTCGAGGTTGGACTGTTTTTTTGACAATCAAGGGAAATTTATCAATCATCTTTTTGCTCCTTAGCATTTTGAAGAACGCTTTGCTCGTAATTTATTACTCTACTGTAATCATTAACTCATTTTCTTGACTTGATCGTTTTCTTTTTTGATTCTCTCATTTAATTCTATGCAAGTGAGCAGACGTCATGCTAGGTTACCGAAACCTAAATTAAATTCTCGTTAAAAAATATCCGGAAATATGAATGTTTTACAGGAGATTGAGATTTCGTATTTAAACATTTTGTATAACTGTTATACTCAAGTCACTAAGATATATTTGCGTTCTTGAGGCATGATCGACAATAATCGATTCACACATTGGTTCATAATATAATTTCGAATGACTCCTTCTGATCTTTAAATTATTATTTTTCGATTACCCCCTCTTCGTTCTCTGGCAATCTGTCCTGTATAAAAAAATGTTCAAGCAACTCTACACGATATTTGTTATGCCAAGTATATTCAAGAACGCTTTTGGCAAACAGGAACACAATCATTGCGAGCTCTGAAAACGCCTATATTTTATACTAAAATCTCTACCAAACTTATTTTTTGTAGGTCGCCTTCTTTTACCTNTAATGTTACAAAACCTAGACCTTGTTGTAAACATGTGCCCGATATAATCACCGAATCGGCTTGCTAAATGCGACTTAATTGTAGGAATGGAGTTTTTGTACACACACGTTTTTTAAGTAATAGACTATAGTCCTCAGAGGTAAGCAAGCGTTTATGGCTGACAGAGAATATTTTGAATAAATAATTGACGAATTGTCAGCACTTGCGCTTCCCTGTAGAGATTCGTTGTAGGGTATCTAAAAGGTTTTTTTTTGAGAATGATCTGAGAATTGATCTGTTTGCACGTTCAACTTCTTCGAGAAGTATGGTTTCCCAGACTGCCCCAAACGAAAACACAGTAACCAGTCAGTGAAGCAACAAGAGCTTTGTAAATCGAGATCAGCAGTTTTTCTTTGTGTGGCTTCCTAAGCCTCCTAAATACGCCGAGATCCTTCTCATGCGTTTAGCCAGCTGCTGAAATGAGTTCTGAAATTCAGGTTTTCGTCCATCATATGGATTCCAAGGTACTTAATGACTTTTGCCGCATGAATTGAATTACAATTACATGAGTGACGATATTTAGGATCGCATGTGTGTATTTTTTAAGCCTCGTTCTCGCAATTAGGACTGGAAGCTGCTGTTTTAATGGAAAAAATGAAGTTGGTTTTTGATATGTTTTAAGGTTAGAGTTTTGCTAAGCCAATTACAGACAGGGACTCCCTGTCTCAGCAGAATAAGTGTGTTTGCCAGTTGTTCCCATTGAACAGAACTACGGTGTCGTCAGCGTACAAAATTACCTCAGCATTCGTAACTGAAGTTTAAGAATATCATTCATATAGATGATAGAAGAGTCGAGAGAGAATGCTTCCTTGGGGAACGCCAAAAGTGAATGGAAAGAGGATTACTTTTAAGTTAACCACTCGCAAAATCTGCTGCCTGTCGGACAAATAGCTTTTGAACCATCCACGCTACGCCTCTTATAACCCAGGGCTTCCAACTTTCTGTGAGTATATTCTTGGAGATGGTGTCAAAGGCCTGGACAGATCTAAGAATGAAATTATTCAGTGTCAACAAATGTGTCATCATTCCATCAGATTTCAGATCTTAATTCAAATGTGTATACCTACAAATAACTATAATAATCACTGATGAAATATATCGATTTGATGACATTCGACTGCACGAATTTTTATAACATCGTGTTATAACTCGATAAAATGTTTACTCATATTAAATAGCAAATAACATGTTGTGACCTGTTCATTTGGACGCGACACGTAAGCCGGGGAGTCAATCACAAACGCGAAGTGAATGCACGTCATTATGTGTTATAGATCGTGTTGTTTTAACTCTTTTGATTTGAAACCTACGTATTCTTCTTGACGTGAAATTCTTGCGACAAAACAATTGAAAGTCCGGATCATCACTGTCGTTACTGTCATTTTTTAACGCTGTCACTACAGCCAGTGGATGTAGCATAACAATACTGTTTAAAAGAATTGCGGTAAGCCCTGATGTTCTTGTCTATTGTAAATATTTTATGTTGCTGTGGTTTTGTGTTGCGTTTTCAAATAAACTATTTAATATAACATAAATTTCCCTGTTTCTTCTTCTTTCTCTACACAATGGTTCCGTTTTAAGGTATTTATTTGATTGATACTCTTATTGAAATTTTAATTTTTATTACAAACTTTACTTCAAATTTTCTACTTTATATAGGTTCTTACAAGCGAGTAAAACGTCTTGAACATATTATTGTCAGTTGCTTTTAAACGCCATAAAAAGCATTTGCATTTCAGTGTTCGCAATTAAATTTAACAATGTAGTCTTTTGTGAGTTTAATCATTAAATTGATTTTAATTTCAAAGTCTCCAAAACGAAACTGAATACACTGGATTTCTTTACATAATCACAATGAAAGTAACTTAATCTCAAAACCTTCCACTTTCCGGTTCTTGTGTACAAATTGGAACTGAATAAGTGGAAAAAGACCGGCACAAAATTGCTTTAGTATAAATCTAGGGATAAACGCGGAGCAGTCACTTGAGACCGAGCGTACGTCAATAAGTGGGCGGAACCAGAGTTGCCAACGATTTTTGCCGGGACAGTCCCGATTTTCGAAGGCGTTGTCCCAGGTCCAACGGTCTAATCAATTTTTGACAATATGCGATACAATCATCAAATAAATCATAAAAACAAACTTTTCTACATTTACCATCAGATGAGGCCGCTCTTGCTCGTTTGCCTCCTATAGCATAAAAAAAAAATAAAAAAAAAAAACTTGATATTTAATTATTAAAATTCGGCTCGTAACATAAAGGAATACTTATGGAGAAATCATTTCAAATGATCAAATAAAGTTTTATTTTCTCAGACTGACTAACAAGAACGTCACTGATGGATGCCTGATCGTCCGATTTTTTCCCCTAAAGGTGGCAACCTGGGCGGGACTAATGGCCTCCTAAACCTAGTGTACAACGTGTGCCGTTTTACAAACAAAAAATCCAAACTTTGTGAAGTGGGATTCACGAAAACTGACACAAACGGCTTAAAATATTCTCTCGGCAGTAAAACGTTGCCTATGGCTTTGTTTTTAAATCCAGGGTGTCAGCTAACTTCATAACTTTCAATAAAACGCTACGTCAAGTCACGCAGCGCGACGTATTAGGCCTCAAGACATGATCACGATCAAGTCATTGACGAAAATTACTAAAAACAAACTAAATTTTTGCAAAAAATAGTTACACACTTTTAATCGGAAATTTTTTGTCAAAAGGTCTTCTACCAGTTTGAAAAAAGTAGGATCTGCGATAAATTACAAATACGAACAAGTCTTTCATAGTGAAATAATCAGTTATCTGCATAATATATATGTGTTTGTATTTAAATCATGTTAGGGCATTATGAAAAGCCCATAATTTCAATATTAATATGTAGCTCGACCAACTCTAACACTAAATCTAGCGGCTGCATAAATTCGTTTGGCGTTGTCCTTTATTTACTCGCTTTATGAATTGCTTTTGAATTAAGAAATCTTAATCTGACATTTCAACAGACGTTTACCTATAAACGTCATGCCCATAGAATATGGTTTGTAAAGGTTCAATCGTTATAAGGCAATAGAATAGAAAAAGTTGGCTTTATTGTTGACTTGGCTTAACTTGTTATATTGGTTACTAATTACAACCAAAACAAAAAAAAGAATTGTAATTCATAAATGTGCTGTAGGTTATTTTTAAGAAGTGACCGACGTGAAAATATATCAAACAGAAAGATCAAGTTAGAGTGACTAAAAACGGATGAAATTTTGCAGTACGCCTTGGATGACCTGTGGTTGAAAAGGGACGAATCAGTGGATGAGACTTTAATACTTTTTGTTGTAAAACGGACATATATACATAGAAACATCCAGACCAATACAAAACAGCATATTCAGGCCGGGGATCGAACACGGAAACCTTGGTGTAATAACCGAGTCTCACCAAACTAATTTACCAAATAATAATTAGTACGTATAAGCTTCCTACGCTATAAATAAATGTGAAGTCGAACGGATGCTTTAAATACGAAGCGGGAAAATAGGTCACAAAGCTCGCATTTTGGACTCAGTACTCAGATTCAGTGGGTTAGCTATGCTATGTTTCAAATTAGCTCCAACAGAAATAAGTTAGTGTGAAATGTCACTAAGTTTTAATTGGTTTAGGGGATATTGTTATTAGTAATTAGTTAGTGAGCGTCGTGGCTCAATGGTGTGGAATGTCGCCTTCCCGATCCGGAGGGTGCAGGTTCAGATCCCGACACGTTCCGATGTGTTTTCGAATTTTTGAAATTATATGTATGTTATCCGACTCTCTTAAGTGAAGGAAAAATCGCGAGGAAACCTGCGCGCACGCCTGCGAAGAGATTCAAAGTTTGTGCGTGAAGTCGGCCAATCCGCACTGGGTCGCGTGGACGACTAAGGCCTAAACACCGCGTACGGGTAGCGCATGCCCCTTTATACCCGACATTGCGGCCCGCCGGAACCTTGAAAATGAAGTAGTAGTGGGTTCGGTCCGTATAATCAGAATCAGCAGTTACCGATGGCCGTTGGAGTAAAAGAGTTTTGGAGTGGAGACCGCGTCTTGGCAAACGAAGTTTAGGATTCCCTCCGGCCCGATGGACTGAGGACTTGCAAAAGGTCACTGGTGGAGGCTGGATGAGGAATGACGAACGGAATATCTCTCGCAAATATTGATGAAATGTCATGTAGATATGTTTCAATCATTAAAATTACATAAAATAATAGACAAAAGCAAATTATTCGCTTCTGTGCAGTGTTTATCCTCATGGTATATTATGTCTTGTGTCCCAAAGAATTTGTTTAGTTTATTAACAAACTGTATATTTATGCAAAAGGAACTTATTGGCCTATCCAATGGCTCATCTTTATAAAACATTTACAATAAAATATAATGTTGTGGTTTATACGATTAACCACAATTTACAAAACTAATTATCACCAACATACATCACATCATTCAGTCTTGAGAAGTCTTTTTAGATTTATATTTTAAACTAGCTTTTGCCCGTGGCTTCGCGCGCATTAAATTCGGGATAACACGGTACTTTAATTTATCACTATATATAGGATTTCCCCTCCCTCCAACTTTAAAGGTTTCGGGGTCAATTTCAGAATTTTTTTAGCAAAAAATATGTTATAGTGAGCTAACCTTAAAAGATAGACATATGCTTGTGAAGCTCCAAGTAAGAAAAAATTCCCCCGATTTTGAAACTTCTTCATTTGCTGCCGCTTCTAATTACTGTAGTGTGATATATATAGCTATAGCCTTCTCGATAAATAAGCTATGTAATAACTGAAAGAGTTTTTCAATCAACCAGTAGTTTTCCTGAGATTAGCGCGTTCAAACAAACTCTTCAGCTTTATATATTTGTATAGATACTAGCAATAATACTAGTAAAATTTTTATGTGATTCAAGGGAAGTATTTATGAAATATAGGATACACTTTTTCGACCGACACAAATTTCCCAAGAGAAAGCTAGCTCTATCATATTTTAAAGACTTGCTTCTATTTAGAATTTGGCGACAAATACTTGGTATCTTCTTATTAGATAGGTATGAAAAGTCAAACTGAACAAACCAGGCCATTCCAATGAGTTAGTCTATCAGAACTAATTACTGAGTAACTACTGTAGTTTCTTGCTGGATTCTTCTCAGTGGAACTAATCTCCCTCATTTGACATTAATATAGTGTTCTGTAAGGACCTAAATGAATAAGAAGCACTTTTTTTTTTCCAGAAATTTCAAACAATTTTCGGGCTCCTGACGTATTTTAGGACTAATTCAATGAATTAGGGTCCATTAAATAAACATATACTTACCAAATGTACCATGTTGGCCCTAAACTAAGCGACTTTATTTTATTTTAGACAATTAACTTAACATCATATAAAATGGTTAAATATCCTTTGACTTTTTGTTCTATATTGCCATCTTAATGTTTACGTGGAAAATTGCCTAGTCGAAGGCTGGGTCATGGGTATATAAAATACATTTAATTATTTTCTTTAATAACAATCGAATTAATCTTCTTTTAATGGAGTCGATATGGCGTAGCGAATACATAAAGATATTGTTTTCCCGATTGCTTTTAACTTTTTGCAACACATAATCACAGGGCGGATCTAGGGGGGGGCAGACGGGGGCACGTGCCCCGGGCGGCACGGTCAGGGGGCGGCAAACCGACTAATGGACCACTCATCATTTACCTTACTTGCCCGCGGAATAAATAATAGTACAAGTGCATGGCCATAGAAATACGACTGATAACCGGAGCGCGGAGTAAGGCATGTTACTGAACCATTACATTTTTTTGCATAGTTCTAAATAGGCGCCCGCAGATCACGGTCAGCAGGCGGGTGCAGCTGCGATCTGAGGAATGACGCTGTATACGAAAACTCTCTCGTCGATCTCTATACAGGGCAGCAGTGTATTATTTCAAAGTTACGTAGTTATTTCTCTATGTTAATTGATGCCAACTTAGCTGCTTTAAAGCTATATCATTTTCATGATGGACAGCTACAATTGAAAAAAAAAAAAATAAACAATTAAGCTCCTTTTACTTGCATCAAGCGACCACGTTTTTTAAGAAAATATACAAAATAAATTGGAAATAAAACGCCTTTTTCATCCAGTGTGACTTCGAAAAAGCTGAGGCGAGTAGTCTTATTTCATTATAGAACTTAATTGATTAATATCAATACCAATAATTGATAAATTGTAACTTTTTAATGACATTGCTTTTTTGCCGAGGTTAGGATGGTTATGAAACAGCTTAAGCGTTATTAGACCCCGCTACGACGGATATACCGCAGAGCTTTTGAAAGTAGGGGGCACGCCAGTGCTTAAGACCCTTCAGAAGCTTTTTAATTCCGGAATCGGTGATGGTGCGACACCAAAGGTGAGGAGCAATGGCGTGGTGGTGTTCTTCTTCAAGAAAGGTGATTAAACCTTTTCCCTCTCTATTCAACCTATCGCAGTCCACTGTTGGACATTGGTCTCATTTTGCGCCAGATATTCCGGTCCTCCGTTTTTCTCATCCAGACTCCACCAGCGACTTTTCGCAAGTTGTCGGTCCATCGGGCCGGAGGGCGTCCTACGTTACGCTTGCCAAGACGCGGTCTCCGCTCCAGAACTCGTCTGCTCCAACGGCCATCGGTTCTGCGACATCATTACCCACTGCCACTTCAGTTCGCTAATCTGGCGAACTATGCCGGTAATTTTAGTTCTTTTGCGGATAACATCATTTCTGATTTTATGTATAAGAGTCTCCCAACATAGCACGCTCCATCGCTCGTTGAGTAACTTTGAATTTCTGAACCAATCCGCAGTCAGTGTCCATGTCTCATCTGCGTATGTTGGTATGGGTAGGACGTATTTCTCAAAGACTTTTGTCCTTAAGCGTTGCGGAATCGTCGACGTGAAGATCTGATGTAACTTGCCTGATGCCGCCCAGCCCAAATGAATCCTCCTACTAGCTTCCCTTCCGAAATTGTGCCGGTCAAGTTTTAGCCCAAGTAAACTTATTCTTGGACAATCTGGAGAAGGACGCCACCGACGCTTATCAGAAACGCTACCGGTCTATAATTCTTCAAGAGAGCTTTATCACCCTTCTTAAAGAACGCTTGTGGACCACGCTTCCAGTGTAGTTCCCAGGTAGATGACGGCATTAAAAGAGCTCACCTAATGTCCTAAGGATGGGTTGTCCACCGGTGTTTAGGGTCCCTTTCATTTCTCAGTTGCTTCAGTGCTGCACTAATTTCGCTAACGTCAACATCCGGCATATCCTACGTACAATGGTGCCTTAGTAGGGCACGTAGATCTTCGCTGTCTTCGGTCTGTACTGATGAGCGCTCGACAAATCCATAGAATTTCTCAACCTCTTCCAGGATCTGTTGGCGTAATGTGAGTAGTTGGCCATCTGCTATATTAAGCTTCACCAGAATGCTCCTGCCAAGTGGTTTTTGGAAAACTTTGGGCCCCCTGTTCTCCTTAATAAGGTCCTTAATTAACCTTGTATTGAAATAGTAGAATTCTCTGCGAACGAGTTTTCGTATCCGCTTGGAGAGAGCCTAATATTCCGGGTATGATAAGTTAAAGTCAAAATTCATTTATTTAAATTAGGCTTACAAAAAGCACTTATGAACGACAAAAATATACAAAAATTACATTACAAAAAACAAATTTATTTCTTTGAACTGTTCTTTAAGAGAGTCACGTGGTCTAAGGTTGTAGATAAAAGCTCTTTTTGTAGCACAAATATTGTATCAATGTCGGCAGCCGTACCCCACAACGGTAGACCATACGACATTACATTATAAAAATGACTAAAATAAACTAATCTTGCCGTTTTTACATCTGTTACGAGTTATCTTAGATATTAAAAGCTTATTGAAGAATTAACGACCCATTACGATATTGTGCCACATCTTCAAGTTATTCTCCAGAGTCATTATGATCCGTCTCGCGCATATGTTTGACGATTTCCAGCCCTCCGAACAAGCCGGGTTCCTCAAAGGCTTCAGCACCATAGACTACATATTACATACGCTGTGGCAGGTTATACAGAAGAGCGGAGAGTATAACTGACCATTATGTTTGGCGTTTGTGGACTATGAGAAAGCCTTCGATTCGATCGAGACTTGGGCTGTGTTTCATTCCCTCCAACGGTGCCTGACTTGACTACTGCTATATCGAATTGTTGAGATGTTTGTACGAGAGCGCTACTATGTCAGGCCGAGTACATGAAGAGCTTACCATTGGCTTATCATTGGCACCGAGGAGTAAGACAAGGAGATGTAATATCTCTGAAACTGATCACAGCTGCGTAAAAAGTTGCAGCTTTGTCCAAATGTCAATCAATTTGAGGACCTATTATATAAATTAGTGAAATAATATAGGATGATAAAGGTAAAAATAAATAAAAGAGGGCGGGGCGGCATTTCTAAATTTTTGCCCCACCAAAAAAATTGAAGATCCGGCGCTGCATAATCATCATCATCATCAGCTAATAACAGCCCACTGCAGGGCACAGGCCGTCACCAACAAACATATATAAGGAAATTAATAATATCGAAATAAAGTGTATTTGTTATCTGCTGATATGAGATGATACAAATATTTTATTAACAACATTGTTGTGAGAATTATGTCTGTTCTATGAATAATTGTTAAATAATAAATGCCTTTACATTAAATTGTTTTGAAAGCCATATCTAATTCATAGTTGAAAGCCTAAAACAATCATTTTATTATCAATGTATCGTCTTCAATCACAGAATAGTTACGTGCTTCTATTACAAGAGAAATTGTCTAAGCCTTACCACAGATCTTCAATCTGTAGCCCTAACCATTCAAATATTAATGTACTGAAACTATTCAGCGCTTTATAATACTGAGAAGCTTGTCTCTTGATGAATGTCAATGATTTAAACAAATTCCCTAGGCGTTTGGATATACGACCCAGAGAACGTACGGCGGTGCATGACGCATTTTGTACACACAACCGTTAAAATAAAAAAGAAAAAAAAGGGGTTTGGATATCACAACCTTTAACTTAAAGTAACCTAAACTTATTGAACTTAAATTTTGATAATTGAATAGACGAAATAGGTCTTCAAAGATGAAAACACATTAAATCATACAGTTTTTAAGCGATCATCATCGCCTTAAAACAGCTTCGGGGCATAGCCCATATAACATGTTATGGGAAGTTTGGACTGTAACCCACTACGTAGGTCCGTAACTTTTTTGTGAT